>JAUCNO010000191.1:15298952-15311362 GCA_032353835.1 Enteromius viviparus
CTATGGAGAGTCCCCACGAAGATGGCAAACCAGACATGTGTGTGTGTGTGTGTGTGTGTGTGTGTGTGTGTGTGTGAGAGAGTGTGTGTACCTGTTGATGAGTCTTGCCTGGACAGTAGTGAAGGCGAACTTCTCGATAAAGAAAACCCTGTGTGTGGAGAAACGCACACATTTTAACTCCTCCTCTATCATCATCATCATCATCTCACACACTCACTCCTACAAGAGCATTGTTCACATGAACTCCATTTAAGTCCTTTCACAGATGATTTTCACGAGTAACAGGAGAGGAACTCACTGGCCCAGTCCAATGAATGGGAAGATGGCCACATAATAGGCCACGCAGATGATGAAGATGAGCCAGAGAGAGAAGGAGAAGTCCTTGACGTCCGTCAGCTTGATGACTTCTCCTACAAACACACACACACACTTCAGTAAAACAGTGTTTGACGGAGCAGACAGACTCACGAGCTGCTCTGGATCATCTCACCGGTTTTGCCCTGCTCCTTGTGGAGGATCTTCTCTGCTCTTCGGTCCAGGAAGCCCAGAATCAGAGCACATGTGAGGGAGAACAGACACGTGGACGCCGCTGAGAAACAGCAGACAGCGTTAACTCAGACCAAACACGTCACACACATCACATCCTAACGTTCCTCAGCGTGTTCGAACGGACTGCAGAAGTAGCTCACCTTTCAGAGGATTCAAATCCTTGCAAGGTATATTCAGGAATAACACACAGTGTAACAGAAGCAGATTAATAAAGCAATGCACTACTTTCTAATTTAAAAGGAAATATCAGAGCTATCTCCAGTTCCTCAGAGTCAATAAAAACAGTCTAATTCAACCATATTAAGCAAAAAGGACAGCTTTGAGTTTGATTTTAGTTGCTGAATAGTGTTCATATTTCTTGTCTTCACTTCTGCTGGGAAAGTGCTTTATTACAGTAAAAACAAGCAAGCAAGCCCCGTCCAGATTTAAACATAAAGTTACATAACATTGCTCTCTGTAAAAAGTAACTAAGTAATGTAATTAGTACATATTTCAGGGAGTAACTCAATATTGTAATGCATTGCTGTTAAAAGTAACTTTCCCCAGCACTGATCATGTGTTCACGCACGCCGGTTAAAAACACGCTTCTCAGACATGAAATACGAGCTGCACCACCAGAGAGGAAAGAAACATTGAGTGATTTAGTTCATGAAAGACAGAGCAGGGCAAACGAAAGCAGAAGTGAAACAAGCACACGAGATCTCCTTTCACATCAACGTACAGAAACCAGAGCGCGTGTGGAGACCAGTTCCTCAGCAGCACTGAATAAAGATCAGTTTATAGACACTGGGCTCACTAACAACTACTGCTCGCTCTCAAGTAACCAGAGACATGTCTGTTCGATGAATAAGCTGTAGTTAGTTAGTGGTTTTAGTTCCTCTGATATCTGGAAGTGCTCTCACCGATCATGAGTGTTATCCCGAGTGTGGTGTGTCCGGCTGATCCCAGCATCGTCTCGATGCGCCCATAAACCCAACCGATGATGTTCATGTTGACCGTGCTGCCCTGAACACACACAACATCACGGTTTTTCACTTATATAGATGTTTTGGAGATTTGGCTCCATACTTGCTCTTTATTTTCACTTCTTTCACCAATTATTACTACTCGTCACAAATATACACTACCGTTCAGTGCTCTTTATTTTTTACTTCACATGAACTCAATTGAATCTGGATTCTGCAGTGAATCTGACTGAATTCACATCACACACCAACATGTGCAGTTCAGATGATCTCCTTAAATCTGATCGTTCACGAGCCTGTTTACAACTTTTCCAAAGTACAGCTGATGAATACAGCCTTTACAGCTCTCATGTGACACACACACACACACACACACGGAGGGTCTCTTACCAGTCTGGCCATGCTGAGCTGCAGGCCGAACACCAGATTGAGCTCTTTCCCTTTGAACCAGTTCACTGCATACGTGTTCTGAGCCACGGCCAGAGACTCTCCGCCGATACTGAACAGATCCAGCACGTTTACACACGGCCAGAGAAATATGTAGATAAATAATCAGTAGATGCTGCTCACCCAAACACAAAACGACCCAGATTCATCAGCCAGAAGTGATTGGCCAGAGCTCCAGCAGCAAATATGATCTGCAGAACAGACAATTCACAAGTTTATATCACACAATTCTGACTTTTTTCTCAATAATTGTAATACTTTATACAGCATGTCATTTATATTAAATTAAATAATAAATTGTGATTGTTGCAATTAAAAAAAAAAGGATCAATACCATCCTGTGGTGGAAGCCACACTGCTGTGTGTGATGATAACCTACCTGCCCTATTAACACAAACAACGCGAAGATGATCGTCCCCAGCCTAGAAAGAACGAGAGAATGAGAGAAGGTGTACTGAAGAGTCAAGGCATTATTCTCTGACTGTCCAGACATGAATAAACCCTCCACCACTCACTGGATCGGTCTGGATCGACCAGTGCGCTCCTTACTCTACTGTACATACTGTACACACCAGCTCAAATGTGATTGAAGTGTGTGTTGAACTGGACCCACCTGATCCCAAACACCCGGTCCAGCAGAAAGCCTCCCAGAAAGCACAGCACAACATTGGGCCAGGAGTACCACGCATACAGCTGCATGAACGAGGCTGTGTTCAGACCCATATCCTGACACACACACACACACACACACACACACACATCAAACATCAGATCAGCTGGATTACATCACACACACACTGTGTTCCAGGGTCACACATAACGAACTTCAGCTCATTCAATTAGAGTCCCGGCCTACACTAATGTGATTAATATAAATAAGATGACATATTAATGATCTGGTGTCGAAAACCCTGTCAGGACTGCTCATCCTACACCTGAGTCCACACACCTGTATGACTTGAGTCTGAAGAGCTGCAGGGTTATCATAACAGAAGTAGCTGCCTGAAATCAGAGAGAGCACAATGTTTCACTTTCACTGAAATCTGACACATAATCTCACAAAACACGGTCGTGCTCCATGAAACATGACACAGTCTGTCGTGTGAGTATGAGGCTGTCTCTGAATGATTCTTCTTACCGAAGCCGAGGAAGCACATGAAGATCAGGACCACGATCCGGTGAAGCAGGTGAGTCGGGTCACACAGCGGGCTCAGGTGCGACACACCTTCATCATCATCGTCTTCATCCAGCAGACCCTCATACTCCCGGCCTGCCATGTTTACAGCACGCAGTCATGTGACACAGTCATGTGAGCCGCGAGTCACGTGAGCTCAAATATGTGTGCGCAGACAATTCTGAGAAAAATAAACAAATAAATAAATACAATTTCACTAAGAGTCCAGAAAATAACTATTTATTTCAAAACTCCTCCTAACTACAGAATATTTATTTATTTATTTTTTACAGAGAATAATACAGTTTAGGACGAACCGAATCGCTAGAATA
Source organism: Enteromius viviparus (assembly GCA_032353835.1). NCBI lineage: Eukaryota > Metazoa > Chordata > Actinopteri > Cypriniformes > Cyprinidae > Enteromius > Enteromius viviparus. Next base: position 15,302,420 of record JAUCNO010000191.1, read on the forward strand.
AATCTTTCCAATGATCCGATTTGAAAGAATGAATCTTTTAATGAGACGATTCGCTAAAATCTTTTTTTTTTTACTTTCTTAAACGCAACGAAACAGTTCAAATACACTTTTACATGATGAAAATAAAAAGAAAATGACTGAAAAAGCAAACGACAACATTGTACATAACCTTGCGCCAGAATGAATATGTCCAATGCTACTTCTGAGAGAGCGAGTCGTTTAGGACGAACCGATTCGATAGAATGAATATTTCCAATGATCCGATTCACTAGAATGAATCTTTCCAGGGAGCAGATTCGCTAGACTGAATCGAACCTTTCAAAGCTCAACATGGGGGAAAAGGGTGTTTTTTAAGGACGAATTTTTTTAAGGACGGTTTGATTTCGGATTTAGCAGCGCTGTGTGTCGCTGCTTCTGCTGTAAGGTACGGTACAACCCGAGACCGTTCATCTTCAGTAAACTCTGCTGAAATAAGTATCAGTTTATCAGCTTTAATGCATTCAAAAAACAATCGAAGCAGAAGCCAGAAGAATTCAAAGTTTACAGCTTACAATGTGCAAAGCATCTGTGAGAGTTAGAGGCAGTGAAACACATCTGGATTACTGCCCTGCTGGAAACACAATAGAGATGTAGTGTATTTACTGGTTATAATGGGAATTGTATTGGTTTTAATGCAAAGTGGTGTCTGGTAGATTCTATTTGTGGGATGTTAAATCATATTGGAAAAGTTCCCCAAAACACACTAGAAAAAGGAATTGTGTAATGGTTTTACTGGAAAATATTAACGGTTCATAATGAAACCATTAGAATTTCTGTTTCTATTGGGCTTCTATTGTTTTTTTTTTAAGCAATAACTATATAGGCTAATCCTAATCCTGCTGTTATTCAGGATTCCAGAAGGTCAGATGGGGATGTTTTATTAGTTAAGATGATGCCACCATCACAGAGACCAGTGTCTGCTTCAGGACTGTACTGTGTTGTAAAGCAGTGAGGTCAGTTAATCATCCTGACCACCTCTAGATATTAGATTTAGCATGACCAGCTTTGTGAAACTACAGCAAATATTGCTCTTTTAGATATTGAGAATGAATTTTAAATCTATTTGACGCATAAAAAAGTGAGCTCCCGTACTATTCAGACACAAAACTCCCAACAATGAAGACAATCGACAAAATGCTTCACTGAAGTCAGTTTTATTTTTCTTCTAACTTTAGCTCTTTGAGGACTCGGCCATATCTCTGTTTATGATGGTGGAACACAGTGTGCATTTCTAAGAGATAAAAATAAAATGCTGTCATCATTTTAATCTCATATTTTCTAAGTATAGATGACTCCTCAAAATCAACTTTTCACTTTATTTTTTATGAACTTGATTCAATATAGTCCTCAAAATCAGTTCTATCCTAGTTTAAATCCCTAATGACCTCCAGCAGGTGACTTCATTAGAGAGGAAACAGATGTGAGTATATCAGTGGACTCGTCAGTAAGCGGCAGTGACTGGGTTCAGTGTGTTCTCTCCTGATCCAGTCGTTCCCGGGGGTCGGGGCACATCTTGTTTGTTCAGATGTTGAGTGTGGATAGCGTCAGCTCACGCTCGTGTTACGCAACGGTGCTCGGCTTTATAAACCGCCGCAGCTCTGGACTGAGATCTTCTCCAGAGCGGATCATGAAGGTGTTCTGTGAGCTTTGGCTGCTTCTGTCTCTGGTGGAGCTCGGTCCGGCTCCACCCGTGTCTCAGGAGCCTCCGCTGGTGTGCAGAGGGCCCACGGATCCAGCAGCACCACAGCCTGAGGTAAAACAAGCCTTCCCTGAAGAACTCCTACTGTGAGCTGTTTGGCTAGATGTTAGGCTCTAGCCTTCAGTGGTTACTAATTCTTTTGGGTGGTTGTTAAGGTGTTTCTAAAGGGTTACCATGCTTTGGGTGGTTGTTAGGGTGTAGGCAAAGTGTTACCACATTCTTTTGGGTGGTTGTCTAAGCAGTTACCACGCCAGTTATCCAATGATCTGTTGAGGCAAAGTCACATGACTTCTCTGATAGGCCATAAATAGACTCAGATGAGTGCATATGCATGTTTTCAGAATCTATACATTTTCTATCAAGTATTTTACAAAATTTGAATCAGATGAATGAAAACATAGCTATGAGAATAACTGAAAAAGCACATTGCTTCATGTTATAATGGCGCTTTAAACTTCCTAAAAGGTCTATATATTATGTGTTAATCTGTCAGAACTAGAATAAGCTGCTGACTGTGATTGCTTGCACAGCCATGATAGTTAGTGACCCGTTTACCTGCCGCCCGGTTTCTGGAAAGCCACTGCTGTCTAGACACGGTAGAGGTTTCTGTGTTATTTCTCTTGTGTTCAACACCTCAGGAAATATTGTACATTGGACTCAGGCGTAGAGTTAAAACAGATCATGATTTTATAATAATTACCACATTTGCAAACATTCGCTGTACAAACACATTTACAGTGCTCCACTAAACCCACTGGGTCAGAGCCAAAGCCGATCTCTGCTGAACTCATCGTGGGCTGTGATAAACATTGTCAGGAAGTCCGTGACGGAGCAGAAGTGTGCTGCGCTTCAGTTTTTCCATTTGCTCTTCTTGGCGGGCAGCTGGCCTGTGGCCTCCAAGTGCTTGTTGATGAGCTCTTCCTGGACGGATGGCAGACAGGGCTGATATCTGCTGTAGTCCATGGTGTACTCGCCTTTACCCTGAACACACACACACACACACACGGGGATGAGACCCTGACACTCACATCAACATGACACTCCAGTCACAACAACCAGGACTTGGGTTTGTTCATCAGAAACTGATTGCAATAGTTTTTGTGAATAAAGAGTATTTTCAGACAGAACATCGTTCCCAGAGGAGGGAGGTGTACCTCGGTGCAGGAGCGCAGCTCTGTTGAGTATCCAAACATGTCATTCAGCGGGATCTAGACCGGAAAACACATGAAATACATTTTTCCAAAACATACATAAGTAATACAATGGTATAATTATTTTATGCCTTAAAATATCTTTTTTTTTTTAGCTTTACAGTCATGACATATGCTGGTACGGGAGGTAAGACATTTGGATCTTAAATAGACTTTAAAATATAATCAATAAAATACAAATCATTTATTTGGTCACTTTATTTAAGATTTAGTTCTCACTAGTATTATGTGCTTCAATTTGATGCTTGTTAATGTTTAGTGAGGTAGTTAAGGTGATGTATCGGGTAGAATAAGTTCATGTAGAATAAGGCAGTAATATAATAATATATAGCGCTGATAAATGGCTAACCTTCTAACTAATAGGTGTAACCGTAAAATAACTTGTTATTTTTTTGTGCTGATCCAGACATGATCAGACTTGACTGACCCGTTCATCTGGTTCAGGATAGCTGTGATCTGTGTGTGTGATTGAAGTGACTCACATCGGCGTATATTGTGAAGTAGCCCTCTGCCCCGTCCTGTCCTGTGATGACCCCGTGACGGCGGTTGACCCCTGCAATAACGGCCCCCTGGAACTCATTAGGGGCCACGATCTCCACAGACATGACGGGCTCCAGGATCACCACGCTGGACTTTTCAAGGGCTAAGGACACAGGACACACATGTGAAGCTCTGGTCAGACAGCAGTGAGAGAGAGATGAAGGACCTGCTCACCGTACCCTGTTTGAGAGCGCCCTCTCCTGCCCGGATGAAGGAGATCTCGTTAGAGTCCACCATGTGATTAGCTCCGTCCTCCAAGATGAAACGCACTCCAGAGATCTTGTGTCCTGTCAGAGGACCCTTCTCACACGCTTCCCTGAAACCCTGAGCACACATACACACACTTCAGCAGAGACAGCAACGCAACCAAAGAGCTCAGACAGAAATCCTTTGCGCTCCTCAGAAGAAACCACTTTGGAGAGACATGAGGGCTGAGGGATCGTAACATTTAGGACGTCATGATTTCTGTATTTTAGGTCTGAAGGAAAAACACGCTCATCCTCAGGTCATCCAAGATGTAGCAGAGTTTGTTTCTTCTTCAGATCTTACTCACCAGTGTAAGTGAATGGGTGCCGTCAGAATGAGAGTCTGATAAAAACATCAGAATAATGCACAGCACTCCAGTACATCCGTGAACATCTGGAGAAGACAGAAGATCAGACTAACCCAGCATTAAGATGAGTTTAAATCATCATTCTGACGGCACCCATTCACATCCATTGATGAAGAAACACACTCCTCCTGGTCTCAGACTCGAGAGGGAGCACATTTTCAGCAGAGTGTCATTTCAGGCATGAACTATTACTTTAATATTAAGACAAGTTCGTTCCATGTAGCCCTGAAACGCTTGTGAAGTGCTTGGGAAATACTGCTATTAACTGCAGACTATCAATGAATAACATTTACACGAAGTGTTGAATCCCTCTCTACTCTAGCCTGTGTATCTCAGAAGGATGCAGGAGTGTGTCTGGGTCTGCTGGGGTGATGATGTGGTGTTGTATGGCTCACCCTCTCCACGGCGGGCACGAACTGTCTGGGGATATTGGTCCCGACGGTCTGGTCGCTGAACTCCAGCTTTGTGTAGTTCCCGGGGTCCAGCGGCTCCAGGACACCAATCACTTTACCGTACTGCCCCGAGCCTCCAGACTGCTTCTTATGGGTGAAGTCAAACCTGCAGCACAAAGCACCACCCATCCACATCAGTGCTGGACGTTCAGCTGAGGCGTCACAAACACATTTTAAAATGTATTCAAATAGTAAACAGTTACTTTAAACAGTAAGGACATTTAAAACATTTACTGTTTTTGCTGGGCTTTGGTGAGTAAGAGACTTCTTACTGTTCAAAAACATAACTGCTAGTGTATGGGTACCAACATTGTTCAAAATATCATTGTTTGTTTTCAGAAGAAGGAAGTAGCTCGCATCTTTAATTGTTTTTATCTTTATACTCCATCCCTCACTGCATCAGAGAGTAATCCAGCTGCGCTGTCTCTTTAAGAGGGTGGGGCTGTTGCACAAAACAGGAAGTCTCTCATCTCAGTGACTGCGGCTCTAACAGCCCGAGATACCTGCATTTCTTCATCTTTTGTTTGTTCAGTTGAACATTTCTTGGTTCTGACAGAGATCATGTGTGCTGTTGCGTAACTGGAGCTGTTAAAGGCTCAGAGTCCAGGGCCGTGCCTCTCTCAGACAGTTTCTTCTCTGACTCTCTCAGACACCGGAGGACATGGCCAGCACCGGAGACCTGGAGCCCACACACTTCCCCAGCCGGCGGGCGGCCACGGTGGCCGTGCACCACCTGAACACCATCCACGGCTCACCCTTCAGGGTGTTCGGACTGCAGCAGGTGCACAAGGCCAGCGCGGAGGTCAGGCTCAAACCTGTGTGTGTAGACTCACACCTGTGATGTGTGTTTGCTAATGCCAGCTAACCCTTGTGTTGACAGGATACAGCTGCAGGAGGCAGGAAGTACAGCCTGGACTTCTCTGTGACAGACTGGGCCAGTGGCAGTGCGGTACGTTCTTCATATACGTTACTAATGTGCTCTACCAACCACTAACCAGCTGACCAGTTACCAGTCCAGAGCACTAGTACTGACACGTGCTTCTTCACGGCAGGCTGTTTTAACATTTAATCCGTAAAAACAAATAGAATACATTTTTACGCTACCAGTACTCTTTTTGATCTAGGAATATATGTGACCCTGTCAATTTTCGTATTCTTCTTCTTATTATTATTATTTATCTAAAAACTGAATAAATAAATTTTCCATTCATGTCTGGTTTGAGATACAACTATCTGGAGTCTAAGGGTGCAAAAAAATCTAAATATTGAGAAAATCACCTTTTAGTTTGCATATATTTAGTATGAAGTTTACCAAATTTTGGCATCAAAGGAAATGTATAATATAGACCCATACAATGTACTGCTGGTACTGCTACTAACACCAGTGCTGCTCAGGCTTCGGCGCTCCAGGAGCTTCTTCATTATGTGCTAGGATCTAAAGAATAAGCACTTTAAGGAATAGCTCACCCAAAAATGAAAACTCACCCTCAAGTAGTTCCAAACCTTCTTCCAGACACAACGGAAGATATTCTGTAACCAGGCTGTTTTGGTCACCGCTGTATGTTTATGTTCTCATGGAAGTCAATGGTGGCCCAAAACCTCCACAGCTCCTTTGTGTTCGGCAGAAGATGTATACAGGTTTGGAACTACTTGAGGATGAGTAAATGATGACAGAACTTTTCTTTTTACGTGAAGTATTCCTTTAACTTTTTAAAATAAACTACTCATTAAATACATAATCATAGATATATTAAATGTATGCATTTATGATCAGAAGATGCTATTATCAGTGTTTCATCGTTTAAATGTACAGAAATCGAAAAGTTTAAATATACACTGTTGCATCCTCAGTAGTAATTTTGCAGGATTGTGTATCGCTTTATTAATAAGCAGGTTGTTCATCACCATGGCAACCACTTCCACATCCATGTTGAATGTATTTCTTGTGCGTGAAAATTAACTGTACATAAGAGGCTTGTAACTGTATGTTATTTATGTGTGTTTCTATTCGACATTAATATATGAACTGTTGTAGTCAGGTGATTAATAACACTCGGTCGTGAGCCTGTACGCTCCTTTAAACTGTCTGGGTAGTAATAGTTAGTACTAGAACTTAATGGAATATACACTAGTAGCTTAAAGTACTAGTCGCATTAAAATAAATACTAGCATGATTTAAGGATTAAATGTTGAAACGGCTTGCCATACTGTCAATAAATTCATTTGAATGTTTTGCTTTATTAATGAGCTGACATCCTCCAAATAAATATTAACGAATTATAATTACTATCAGTAGATCATGCGTAACAATATTGCGGACATGTTAAATGTTAACGTTAGTAATTTAAGCAGGTCTGTTATGTAATGTGTGCATGTTGCATCAATCAAAAATATTCCATCCTTGACTAAATTCTGTGTTTTCCATGATTTTAACATGATAATGTAGTTTCCCCAGCTTTAGAAACACGCCTGAAAACACTGCATATCCCTGAATATAACTTAAAGATGTACAGGGGTGACACACAGGTGTGCTACTCGAGCTAAATACATAAACTGTGCTGTATAAGTAAGCGGAGATGTGGTTGGCTGTTAATGCACAATCATCATTTCATCAGAATCATCTAGGCTAACCGCTTTCAAAGCTAACCTGTGATAGAGGCGCTGAACCTGGAAGCACATATTCTGTACTTGCTAGCAACTTCCTCAAAGTTGGATGTAAACTGAATTAAGTGGTCACACCTTGTGCCGTGCGAGGACCAGACAACCCCAGGTCATCATAACGAGCCGGCTGTGTGTGTGTGTGTCAGGGCCCGGCGCTGCGCTGCTCGGCGGAGGTCCTGTTCCCCAGGACGGAGCAGCACCGTGCTCCTGAGGTGCAGCTGCACTGTGAGGCCCTGCAGAAGATCAACAGCACGGCCGAAGAGCACGCTTTCTACCAGAAGTACCTCTCTCCTGACAGCGCCGTCTCCGCTCAACACTTACCAGGTGAGAGCAACACTAACCTGCACGCTCATCTTCTGCTCAGGGCTGTTTCCAGGCACATCTGACCTTTTCCAAACCTCTACTATTAATCGAGTGATCTATAACAGTCTGTGAAGGCTGGAAGTGAAAAACAACTTATATTATCATGCATGTTTTTTTTTAACAGAAGAAGCAGGGAGGCTGACACCGATAGTCATGCCCTCGCACCAGCGCTCGTGATGGAAGAGAAGAGGAAGGGGAGGTTATGTGTTTGATTAAAGACTATGAGGGCACGGGGACGTTATTTATAATCAACACTACAGTCTTCCGTTAAAAAATACGACTCGTCAATTTTGATTTCATGCCGACTTTAACTCAGACTGAACGTCAGAATAATGCCCGGAAGATGTAATACCTTTCCAGTTTGCAAAGTTATGATCGGTGCGCTGTGAATAACTGGGTCAGCATGATCAGAAACACCAGATTTAAGAGAATCTTAAACCATTTCTCCTTCCTGGAGTCTCCAGAATTACAAGACATCAGGTTCTAGGAGAACCCCTTCACTCAGTCAGAACACGCTGAAGTGTGGGGAAACTTTATAGGCTTTATGAACAGATACGTTGTGAGTGACTCTTAAAGAACCAGCATCACTTCCTGTTGAACCGCTGTTAGGATGGGATGATGTGATGCTGGTCCCTCAAGAGTCACTCTCAAGCTAGGAAGTGAAGTGACCTTCAGCATGGGACTTTAATTCATCTTACTGTTGGACTCCAGCAGTGTCTCTGAGAAGCAGACACGCTGCACTCGTGGAGACCGAGGGAAGGTGGAAGTTCTGGAGATGTTTCCGGATGGATTTAGACCTAACTCTTCAATCTTTGGCAGTTGATGTGTCTTTCTCCTCCGCCGGACCCAATAATCATTTCACTGTACAGGGGTCATGTCAAGGGTCATAATTCTGTACACCTGAATATAAGGAGTTTTCCTCTTTCAGCCTTCATATACAATTATATCTCACTCCTAATTAAATACAAAATTAAGATTGTGTTTTAGAGTTGGTGCTTTGGAAAAAAGAATTGAATCAAGGCACCTAACAATCATGTAGACCTGTCAGTCCCACAATGCACTGCATCACTCTCTCTCTGTCTCTGTGCAGACAGCTACGGGAACATGAGCGAGGAGATGCAGCCGTTCTGGAGCTTGGCTCGCGCGGCTGCGTCCTTCATCATGCTCCGAGAGTCCAGCGAGAACACAGAGTTTAACATGGCCCAGGTGCTCAGCGTCACACAGCAGGTGAGTACACACACACACACACACACACACACACACACACACAGTCTGGTTTGCTATCCTTGTGGGGACTCTCCATAGGCGCAATGGTGTTTCTACTGTACAGACTGTATGTGGTATTGCCCTACACTGACCCTACAC
>JAUCNO010000191.1:15316720-15327348 GCA_032353835.1 Enteromius viviparus
AAAAAAGCGTAATTATGAGAAGTGCCCTTTATTTCACTTGAGCCCCTGCCCCTCAAAATGTCTGTGCACGTCCCTGCGTGTCAGAGATGAAAGATTGTCAGTACAATGTTCTAAAGCTTTGAGCAAATGTTCTCTGAGAAGAAGTCTCCATTCTCCAATCCCTTCTGATTTATTAAGGGCTTTTCTGACACACAGATGACCAAATAAAAATAATAAATCAATAAAAAAGAAAAATTCCCAAATAAACCAAAAAATTAAGTGAAATATATATATATATTTTCTTATCTTGTACCATCAAAATGTGTGCAGTGTGCATTTTTGGCACTGATTGAGTTCACTAACATCCACTGTGATTCTGAACACCTCCATAAGGACGGCCCCCTCAGATACTGCCCTGTTCAGGGGTCAGAGAGAGACAGCCCTTCATTAGTTTAGTTCACAAGTGTTTGGTTAGGGTTAGAGCTCAACAGACAGACACTCTCTAGAAACAGTCATTCTAACCATAACTATTTTATTTCTACTCTAGTTTATTATATAATATTTCTTTTGAAATGCAAAAAAGTGAAGTGTGGCTTGACAACAATATCACACAGTCAAGGAAGAACACAAAATGAGAAACATTTATTTAAAAAAATCTATTTCATGCCATTTTTGTTATTTTTTATTTTACAAATGTTTACAGAGGAAGGTTTTCAGAGGGTTTATGGTGATTACTTCAGATTAAACAACATCAGTAAGTGCGTTACAGGAAGCTGGTTAAGTCTGATCTCGGTTTATCTGAGTCCTAATGCTTCTTCTGAACACTGTGTGTCTGCTTAATCAAACAAAGATGACTCAACTCAAGACTCTTAAGACCTGAGTAACAGACACATTCCTCCAGAACCAGCAGACCTGACAGCATTTGTGTTGCTTTACTTTATTCAAACAAAGATTGAGGATTTTGTAACACGGTAAAAGACAATACAACTTCATTTTGCCTGTTTCACACCGCAGACACGAGCAGTGTGTGTTTAACAGAAGCATCTTGCAGCTGATCACACACTTAAAGTGACAGTGCACTGACGATGGATACAATCAGGATTTGACATGGATAAGTCCAGTGTGTTGTGATACGGGAAAGCTACAGTACACTACAGGTGCGCAGTTCAACAGGTTATCAGTGACCCACTACTGATAGCCAGTTTAAAACTAACAGTCTAGTAGAAAACTCTGTATAGTGTGTTGTATAGTCACTGGCAGATACAGGATGAGCAGGCCGCAGTAAGAAACATCAGCATCAGAGTAGATTCCTGTCAAGAGTGTTTTATTGTGAGTTTTAGTGCTTCTTCCTGCCTGGGCCTTTAATGTTGAGTTCATTATAATGGGTTTGACGTCCTGCGGCCGCTTCATCATCTCTGTGAACACACAATAGTAAAGAAATCAATCACTGTCATGTTAAACAGGGCATAACTCCCTGTTAGGACACTATATTCTCTTTAAACGTGACCTTTGACATTACGGTGCGATGTAATAAGGCGGTGCATCAGCTGGCCTGCTGGGTTATTTAAAGAACGTTAACTACATGCAAGCCAAGCTCTTCCTTCTGAATCTTCCAGTCTGTCTCTTGACTGAAAGCAGAAAACCACAGATATTTGGTGTAGCTGTGCCAGAATGGTAAATATTTAATATGAGGCCATGTGTTACTGTCACTGTCTTCTGTTAAGATTGTTTGAATGTCAAGAAGAAATCAAGCAGCATGGCTTCAGCAGTGGGATATCTAGAATGAACAACTATGGCAACAGACAAGGTGGGTGGAGATATGAGTTCATTGACAAGAGTCCAGGATTGAAAACAGAAACAAAGACACAGGAGTTTATCTGCCAGTGAGCTGGGCTGGCACATCCAGCTTGATTGTTAAGGGGGTCGCACACCGGACGAGAAGCGCAGCGCCGCGTCCAGGACAGCTCGAAGTATCGCACACCAGACGCGCACATTCCACAATATGATTTGTTTGAATTTTAAAGATATGGCGCGATGCGTCCAGTGTGCGACCCCCTTTACACATACTGTTCGTTATTATTTACACAATAAAGAGTGCGTACTGTGTATTTATTATGCATATATAACTACACACTCACAGTTTATATTTTGAAATATTTACAGATATTTACCTTGATATAATTTATATAATATTTAAATATATTTAATATATAAACATAGCATTTTTTAAAAATATATTCATGTTTATATATTTACACAAACAAAAATGTTTATTTTAGATGTGATTAATTATTAGACAGTATTATTTAAAATATTTTGTCAAATGTTATTTTTGTCACATTCACAGACATACGCAGTACGACATGAAGGGAAATGTATTGCACGACTCCCCCAACAAATGGACACATTAAGAAAAACAGTTAAGTAAATAAATTTAAGTAAAATGGCAAAATAGAAGTAGAATATAAAAATAAGTACAGTAGATAAATATAAAAATATATAAATAAAAAATAAACTAATAAAAAATTTAAAAAAGAATAAAACGAGAATAGGAGTAGAATAGAATATGACTATATAAATAAAAATATACAAAGTATATATACACACAGCAAGACAACAACAAGTATGTCAGTGCAAGTGTCCCGTGTGCTGTGCAGTGTAATAGTGAGAAGTGCTATGTCAATTCTACTCATTTATCCCCACGCAGGCTTCTCCAAACTGGAAATACAAATGATTAGTGCAAATTGAAGTACAGATTATGTGGAGTGAAAGTGAAGGAAAGTTCAGTGTGTGTGGATGTGCAAAATGGATCAGTACTGTGTGATGTACTGCTTGAGAGACCGTATCTCCTGCAGGAAGAAGCTCCTCCTCAGTCTCTCTGTGTTGGCCTTCAGAGAGCGTTGGCCTTTTTTTCTATCTTTTTTTTTCTACCTTTTGAAATATATTTAATAATCGTCAAAAAACTCATAATTTTTTCACTCCATTTTTGAGTGCCTTGCTGTTATTTAGGAGTCATTTGACACATGAAGGAATCCTGCCTCCAGAGAGCACTGATCTATGGACTGGTACGCCAGGTGTTGTCATATTTCTTCTATATCTGATAACAGTTAGCTGCGAGGCTGACCTGCGAGTGTGTTGTGGTGCTGTGATGGCGGCTTGGTGAACCGCTCGGTGTCTCGGGGCTTCCAGACGGGACATGGGTGCAGACGCCTGGAATCGAGACACCTCTCTCTGCCATTCTTCATCGAATGACTGGGCCTCCGCTGTGAAGACAAATCACTGGCTCAGAACGGAATGTTACTGCCCTGAATCAAACAGTCCATTCAGTCCACTTAGTCTACTTTCGTGCTACTTTAAGAAATTCCTTTCTTTTGGCCCACAGTGGCCTCATTAAGCTGTAATTAGGATACGTTTGTCAGTTGTCTGCAAGGTGAAAATCAGGACACATACACCTAAACAGCATATATAAGCTGTTCACAAAGCTGCTGAGACTTTACTAAGGAACAGAGAGAAGTCTTGATCTCAGAGTAAAGGGGGCGGGGTTAGTTGCTTTGGATGATGTCAGTGTGCTTATTAACTATGCACACAGTGACTGGCTGATAGGAGAGGGGAGGAGTCTCTGTCATGTTATGTTGCCATATTCAAACATATTCAAACAAAGATTTTAAAATAAAAATGTAATTGTCATATGCAAATAATGGCTGAGTATCTCTAATTAAACAAGTATATGTTGTCAGCCTCTTACATCTGTACTTCGCATACCGGCAGATATGCATATGAAAAGCCTTTTAATTTTATAAAAAGAAACACTTCTACACGTGTTTGTCTCCTCACTTTCATCCAAGTTCTGGAAGTCCTGGTTGAGCTCCTTCTCGCCGGTTTTCCTGTTCTCCTTCCTCTCGATGACGTGGCCTCTGTCCTGGATGTGATGGCCAATGGACATCTTCTCCAGCCCGCTCTCAGAGTCCTTCAGACTCCTCCTGGTCTCCTTTATCTAGACACAGCACAAAGCACAATCATGACCCTGGAGCGCAGGAGCTGCTGCTGTGTGCCAGTGTCTGAGAGCAGGACTCACTCCTCCAGGAGCACAGCGCGTCTGAGACGAGGCCTGGAAGACTTTGGCCGGCTCGTCTCCAACTTTAGAGTACGTCATGACAGAGGACGAGGAGAACGAGTGGCTGCTGGGCTCTGGAGACATGTTCCCCTGCAAGAAACAGTTACACAAACGTCTGAGGGACTATCCATTAACAACAGTCGAGTACTCAGGAGTCATTAGTTCATCAGGGTAAGGTCAGACTTACAAAATGTCTATGCATCCCCTCCGTCCTGTTCCTCATGCTGTCCATCATAGCGAAAGGATTCCTGAAGAAATCCAGCTCCTGTTGACATTTATCACAGATTAAGTACCTTCACAGACATCAATCAGGCCATTCAGAGCCCTGTTTGATCTCAACAACACAGGCTGAAGTCTCCTTAGGACTTCTATATCGGTGTTTATTCATTTTCTTATGTTAAGACATTAGATGTAGACCGTGTGTTGCTGTGATGATGTTCCCCAGCTAACAATTTTACGTTATAAAAACGTTCCCGTAACGTTACAATGAAGTTATATAAACATTATTGTTTGGACGTTCTTTGAACATTCCACTAACAACTCAATGGTTTTTATCCTAACGTTTTAAAATGTAAAAGCAAAGTCAATCAGGAGCTTCTTTTATTCATTGCGAACTGATATGAAATCTATAGGTGAAGTGATTCAGCAGCAATGTCCAGTCTGTGTCGAAACGACACGACACGGTAAGATCTGAGGAACCAAACACAGAGCAGACTCTCTACAAACACTAGAAACAGCCTGACGGAAACACAACAACACACAGGCTGTGAGGACACACTGGGAGTCATATGTCACACTGGAGGTCAAAGGTCACTGCACAGGTTAGGGCTCACTGGCCTTACAGCATCTAGAACCTGAGATCACAACACACACAAACTTTAACGTATTTGATGAAATCAGTCTTGTTTACATCCGGGGGAAAGAAGGCACATGTGTGTAATCTAGAGGAAAGCGTGCGTATGCGTTGTGATACTCTCTAAAAGACGGAAGAATGGTTGAGTAAATGATGTGTTCTTTGCACAAAAAAAAGGATTTTCGTAGCATCACAAAACTAAAGTTTTACTGTGTTTCTGGATCTGATGATTTCAGTTGTGTGGCTGTCTATGAAGGGACAGATAGCTCTCTGATATCATCAGAAATATCTTCATCTGTGTTCTGAAGTTAAACGAAGGTCTTATTGATTTGGAACGACACGAGGGAGAGAAATTAATGACAGAAATGTCATTTTTGGGATCAACTGACCCTTTAAAAACTGTGCTTGAAGACGGAATAACTACTGATATAAAAGGCCACTTTCATGACTGTTTCTTTGCTTGATAACAATATTTAAACACATGATATGCATGTTTCAAACAAAATGACATTTTGATAAATAATTCATAAGTTACCATAAACACTAGTCAATATATTCAGCAGTATATTAACCATATTGCAAAGACAAAATAAGTAATTATGAAATTACATCATTTCTACTTAGGTGGTTGAAAAAGCACTCTTAAGTTAAATTTGCATTCAACAAAAATGCATTTTCATTAAAGGGCATGCAATTAAGTATCCCAAAACTAATTATTTTATATCATAGTCAATTATTTCTGTAATTAGTAGTCTTTTTAAAGTATGCTATACTGTGATTTATAATTACAAAACAGTTTGAATGATTGATTGATGTTTGAATTTTAAAGGAAGAAAGTTTCAAAGGCAAACATGTCGAAATATAAATGCAAAAATGTAAAACTGTATCTGTACGGACAAATTGGGAATAAAATGGTACAACGCATGAAGATGACATGGAGGTAAAGCCAACAAGTTCAAATTCTCGAATTAACTAAACATGTAGGAGAATCCCTCTTTATAAGTTAAACACAACTAGAAATAATGACTAACTGAAAACCCAGAGCTACATACACAAAGGTCAACACAGTCGACACAATGAGCAGGTGCAGCTAATTACAAACCATGGAGACTAAGGAGAAACCTGAAATGAACTACAAAGAAGCCCAAAGACATAGGAACAAAAGCAAAACCAACATAATCCCGCCAAAAACCTGTGTCTGCTTGAATGTTACTCTGGGTTACTCTGAGAGCGCAGAACGACTCCCAAAATTGGTAGCTGTCACTTCTGGCTATGGCATCTAATAACGGAGAAGCAGCTCGAGTTTCTCTGAAGGTTTAGAGCAGCACTGCCTCAGCGGCTTCTTACGGTCCAGCCGTTTAAAAGCATCATCACTTCTCAAGCTAATAAAGCCCCTGGAGAGCGTGATCCAGCTATCTGCTCATGGAGAGGTTAAGATCAATACGAGCATTAGAAATATAAACATTACACAATCAATGTGACTCAACTGCAATGTCAAAAGAAAGAGGAGTAAATGATTCATATAATTTAATGTGAATGGCACAGTTGTTTTGAATTGAAGTGTAATCCAGAGAGTGTCCTGTAGGGAGAAATCAAAAGCTCGGGTTGTAGCTGATAGTTATCACGAGCTGAGCTGTGCGTCACAGTTAATACAGATCACCATACAGCCAGCTGCTCCAGTCTGTGGCTTCTTTAACTTATGTCTTAATTTCCCCTTTTCAGGGGTGTAACGCTCACCGTGTATTTTTAACCCGTCGGAGGATGGGTCACGTACGCTATTTTGGGTGGGCTGTGTTTAGAAGACACAGGCCTGAGGTCACGACCCATTTATCCTGCATGCTATCAGAGATGAAGGATTCAACAGACCCAGGGGGGAAAACACGTTTGATTTAGCAAGTGAGCCACACAGGAGAGCTCTGGGAAGAGGAATCAGTTCTGGGAATAAGCACAGCACCATCAGTACTTCAGACACTGAAAACATTTCTCAGGTTACTCCGTCACCAAATGCGCATGTGACTCATAAGCTGCTGCGCAAGTTTGCCAAATGTGTCTCTGGAGTGCAGCAGCAGTCATCAGAGCACAGGTGTATGTGTAGCAATAGCCAATAATACATCACATGGCTTAGTTATATGATTTGTTCTGCCTTCAGATAATCTTCCAGTGGTTTCTGATCGTCTCAAGCACACTGCACACACACACAATGAGGAAATCTGCTGAAATCACCAGCTCCAGGCTGATTAGTCGGGCTCTCTGGCAGTCTGGATTATAAAAACACTGTCAGTCTGTTCCAGTGGTCTCTGGGCAGGATGAGCACCTGTCTGCATTTGGCAGGACAGTCCTGAAACTGAAAGCCATGGCCTGAGTTTGGCTTTGGAAGATAGAATCACCCAATCATCTGACCTAAATGTTCTTCAACCAATGTATTTGTGTGTGTACCATTTATATAGTTAGGTGTTATATTTTATATTGCTAGAAAGGCAAAGTTTTAAAAGCATTAGAGCCTGACTGATTGATCAGCAGGACGATATTAGGCAACTTTCCAAATTATCTGTATCGGCCAATCTGTATAATGGCTGATAAAAGATATATAAAAAGGGATGAAATACCCTTACTGGTAACTTTGATTTGGTCGTTGTTGTTATTTTTATACATTTTGTTCCTGTGTTCTAAAATATTGTTTAAAATTATTAAGAAATGTTATGTTAGTTAAAACTCATAAATAACTACAAATAACTAATGTTAGGGAAATTTGTTTTGTTGAGCGTTTCTGAAATTAAAAAAAAAACTGAAATAAAAAATATTGGCCGATATATCGGAATATCGGATTTTAAAACCAATAAATATTTGTATCGGTATCGGCCTTCAAAATCCTTTATCGGTCGTGCTCTAAAAAGCATACATCTCTAGGTGGTGCTGTATAATTTTGTTATTTAACAGCTGAACAACAGTAAAATAACTACTATATACAGAAACTGAATGATCAAATGTAAAAACACTCAAGTTTGTCAGACGTCTGTTTCTGTTTAAGTGCGTGGTTCTTGGCCAAATTAAGCTGCAAAGTGGAACAGACTGTATGCTGACAGTCTGTGACCCTAAAACAACTGGAAGCCCATCCAGAGCCCTGACCCTCAGGTGAGCAGCTGTCTTCACGGCCTCGGGAAGGCCACCAGCTCAAAAACAGATCGCAGCACTGTGAGCAGGCTGGCATCAGATGAAAGTAATTACCAGAGATAAATATACTGAGAGGTGGGGATTACAGACGGACCGGGACTAAGTTTAGCGTTCTGCGCTGCCGGAGTGACCAGCTGGTCATTGTGACGCTCCGTAACGGTGACACGCCGTCCAATGTTAGCTTACAGCAAACAAACAACTCCTAAAAGCACCTCCACGTTAAAACACTGACCCCGTTTCAGCTGTCAGGAAAGAGTCCAGGTCATATTTTAGAAATGTTACATAAATACAAAATAACAATTAAACACACTCCCTCCACTAATCCTTTTAGTATTACTTTAATAATGCTGATTTAAAAGAACAAATCATTCGACTATGTTTATAATGTAATACTAACACACTGTTATACTACACAAATGTAACCAGTCCATACAGCAAAAATATCTTTTCAGATATACATAAAACAAACAAACAAAAGAAATCAACAATCCAATTTCTATATGTGTCAGCTACCCATACTGTATATATATATATATAAGAGAGTGTGTTGTGTAACTCTCCTAAAACTGTGTCAGCAGAACAAAGCCCAACTGTTGTCTAAAAATATTCCATCAAATAAAAGAGCTTGATACAGAGCAGTCCCCCGAGCTACAGTATGACCTACAAATACACAGCTGCCAAAAGTCCTGCATGAACCCAGCTTACTGAGAGTCAGGGCCAGTGAGGAAGATGATGTGTGACTGAAGAGAGGTCTGTGATAGAGTCTAGAATAGGCTCCCAGCTTTAGTACCCAAGTGTGTAAACCGCTCCAGGTCAAAGAAGTTACACGACAACACAGGCTGAAGGAAGAATAAGGAGCTTGCATTAGTGAAGACTCACCCAGTCGCTGCAGTCGGTGTTGGGCTGAGCCGGGGCCCTGTGACCCCTGTGACCCCTGTGATGGCCGTCTGTGATGCTGGACATAAAGCCCCGACCGAAGGGGTCAGAGAAACCCCCCATCATCTGCCGAACGCGCTCATGATGCAGCTGGAACGGATCGCTAAGAGAGAACATCAGAAGAAAAAATAACATTGTTTTTGTAATGTTCTTCTGATTGTTGTGGCAATGCATTGAGAGCAGAAGTGCCTACCTTGAGGAGCTACTTAAGAACAGAAAGAAGACAGACAAGAAACTTCATTACACTTTCTCTCACTGACAAGTGCGTTCATCTCTAGATAGATCTCCAATAGTTTATATGGACTGGGTTAAGAGCTTTTTTTCACTAATAACATAGTAAACAGTGTTAATAATCAATATCTTTTTCTGAACAGTAAGATTTTTAAATGTTTTTTAAAGTGGTTTCTTCTGATCCTGCATTTATTTGATCCAAAGTAGAGCAAAAAACTGTTTAATTTTTTACAAATATTTATAATATTTAAAATATCTGTTTTCTATTAATGTATTGTTAAATGTAATTTATTCCTGTGATTTTAGCACCATTACACATTTTGCAGGTTTCTTTGATAAATAGAAAGTTCAGAAGAACAGCATATGTGAAACTGGAAATCTTCTGTAGAACAAAACAACAACAAAAAATATTAAAAAAAAAAACATAAAAAAATAATCTTACTGTTACTCTAAATGTGTACAGGTATAGTGTAAAATTTCCATACTACATTCTCCACATTATTACAAGCAATGCACAAGTCTAGTTTATATATGATTTTGTGTTTGATTGTTTTATTTATTGAAAGAAAACACGTATATGTTTTTTATTTACTATATTTATAATATAGGTTTTTAGGTTGAATATATGTTCTCAAATTTATTACACATAAACACCATATATATTTTTAGAGGCTTCATTTCTGAATATAGCCCTAAACCTAAAATAGCAAGTGTGTTATTACTGCATATGACCACTTCTGTATGACGTATCGGTCAGCATAAATAACGTTAAACAAACAAACAAATATATAAACCACATTATCTATAACTAAAAACAATACCTACACTAATGAAATAAAAACCTATTAATGTTTTGAATCAAAACATAAACAGAAAAATCTTGAACTATAATAAACCTGATATCCAAACACCTTACAAACTGATATAGTTTATAACGATTATAAAACTGGGTCAGTAAGAGTGAGCGAGACTCACGCAAAGAAGGGGTCTTCTTCGAGACGTCTGGACATCCTGCTGCGCTGACTGCGGCTCTTCTGAAGCACGCGCTGCAGTTACTATCGAAACCCCGCACGGGGGCGCACGTGACCAGCTCTGAGCGTCTGGATTGGCTGAACACCGCCGCGCTGGCCACGCCTCCACGCGCGGTGTTGTGTTTGTTTGCATGTGCTGTCATGGAAACTCTTATTATTATCTAGAAACTTCAACATGTGTGACCCTGGAGCACAAAACCAGGATTAGGGTCAAAAACTGAGATTTACACATAAATGCGCTTTCCATTGACTGTGGTTTATATTTCTAACGGGGGGGGGGGGGGGGGGGGGGGGAAAAAATAAAAAAAAAACA
>JAUCNO010000191.1:15338816-15366142 GCA_032353835.1 Enteromius viviparus
AAGTTGGCCCGAAGCCCGGCCCGAGGGAGGTAAAAAAGTCGGGGCCCGTCGGGCCCGGGCCTAACTGCAGGGCTCTAGTTTACACAGCTTTTTTGTACACGTCTTTCACATTAAAGGTACCAGGACCAAAACTTATTTTTTAACTCTTGAGAAAGAGTGATGTAATGTACTGGGATTTTATTACACGCACAGCCTATGCTTTTATTATTAATTCATCACTGCAGCGCTCTCTTTTTTATTTTTCTTTATTCATCTTTACATACTGTACTTCTTTTCAGGAGTACTACAGTACACAAATGAATCCTTAAAGGAAACCAGCAGTGTTTGAATGGAGATGTGTAGCTACTCAGCTGTGAGTTTATTTTAAACTAGTCTAGTTGAGGAAATAGTTTAAATTGGGCAACACTGCTAGTCAGAAGTGTAAGTTGCGTAATATTAACCTAATGTTTATTGAAATCGCTCGTTGTTTTGCATGCAAACAGTCATTATCTGGCACATTTTCTATGGTTTCTATTATTTTTCTGTCATCTGTTTTATCCGACTTCAGGGCTTATGAAAACACTGAAAGAGGGAGTTTATTTCATATGTCCATTCTCCGAAGTTAATTTCAAGCTTGCACACTCAGTGCACAATAGCAGTCGTCACCAGAAACACAGCGCGAGTATCATAAAGACAGTACTTCACAACACAGACAGGGAGAATTTATGAAAGTTATAAAACTAAGATTCACTGAGATCAAGTGATGGTCACCATAATCATTGTGAGGTTATTTTAATAATCACTCTAAAGTGTGTTGTGTGGCTCCCAGCATGCACTGCACTGTTTCTCTGAATTATATTGTCGAGGTTTATATAATGTCTAAAATTTTCTTTATATTTTTTTACAGTATCTTTGCATTTGTGAATCAGAACATTTGCATCAGTAATGAAAGGCAAACCTAAACACTTTTTAATATTATTACTCAACTTCATGACAGCTTGAAACCAATCACAAAATGTAATCTATTCCATCTTAACATTAAAACATTTCTTTCTTTATTAATGCATAAGTGTTTATATGGAAACGTTGTTGTAAGCACCGAAAGAAAATTAGCTTAATACAAAGCAAGAGTCAAGAGCCCAACTAAAGAAATGACTCTAAAGAACACTGCTAACAATTGACTTTAATGTAAAAACATTCTTGGCTCAAAGCTGTGCTTAAAAGTTATTTAACAAGCATCTCAGTCATGATTTAAGTCTCAAGTGTCAGTCTTAGAGCTGATTCAGGACACTTTGCTGTGCCACAAACAGGGTTTTGGATGACGACATACGCATGGACTAATAGATAAATACATGTCTATGCATGGACCAATCACTGAAAAGGTTTCCTCACTTCTCAGATAAATTCACATTAAATGGTTGAATTCCTAAGTGTTTACATTCAACACTTATTCGACAATAAATAATTTTCAAAAGAATACATTATGGCAAGGAAACAAAAGCATCAACACAAACTTCAATGTAGGCAGCCCATAGACAATAGTAGAGTATCGACCATAGTCAAAGATCACCTCTTGCTGATCTCTTTAACAACAGCAAGACGATTATTATTATATGTCAAAAACACAGGAGTGTCTGCGATCAGCTCCGGTGGCTGTGTAGAGCCGTAACGCACCGCAGACGTGTACAGTGTAAATACTGTAAGAGTAAGAGATGTATTCATCTCACAGTGTAGAGCATTTAATACCTGCACTAGACTGAGGCAAAGCCTTTTTATTCTGTAGTCTTTGACTGTAGTCAGTTATGATGTTCTTTGGTAATGTAAATGTGCTTTGCTCGTTTTGATTAACACTGTGTCCTAACTACACACGGCGCTAATACTAAGTTTGATACTAAAATGATACTTTGAGAAGCTTGATAAATATGGGCCCTGATTAATCCAAATGACATGTAATCACTTACTGCCCAGACCTGAGCACAAAACTATGTTCAAACACAAAAGAATATTGATGTCAGTAGGTTAAGTAAAAGAACAATTGATGAGAGTGTTTCTGTGTGTGTTTTGTCCGTCACGTCTGAGGAGTGCTGGCCGAGTCCGTCCCGAGCTCCCTGAGTGCCCTGCAGCGGCCCGGAGACAGACGCATGGTGTTGAAGAGCGAGCTCCTGAATGACTTACAGAGGAAGAAGTAGATGAGCGGATCCAGCACAGAGTTAAGGGAGGAAAGCCACAGCGTGCTCTCCTTCAGCTGGAAGAAGAACAGCTTCTGCTGGCAGTTGAACATGCGTCCTCGGGTTTGGCTGATTGTGTACGGCACTCGGGCGAAGTGGAAGGGAACGAAGCAAACAAAGAAAACCGCCAACACCAGGAACACGTTGGCTTGA
Source organism: Enteromius viviparus (assembly GCA_032353835.1). Lineage (NCBI taxonomy): Eukaryota > Metazoa > Chordata > Actinopteri > Cypriniformes > Cyprinidae > Enteromius > Enteromius viviparus. Next base: position 15,341,177 of record JAUCNO010000191.1, read on the forward strand.
ATGCTCTTTTTCCGAGGGGCGCTCGTTCCCGGCCTCGTCTGCTGTTGAGCTCGTGTGCGGGCGTAAGACTTGTAGAGCTCTTTGGAGATGAGCGTGTAGCACACTATCACGGTCACAAGGTTCCCCCAGAAGATGACCTGGCACACGTGATTGACCACCTCGTGCCACTTCAGGCCCATGTCTGTCTTGAGGTCACTGCATTTAAAGTGGCTCGAAGTGGTGGGCCGACTCGTCAGGATCATGTTGGGCAGCGAGAGAGCCAAGAGCGATGTCCATATGAAGCCCGAGAGGAGCTTTCTGAGCAGCAGGCGTCTAGGGCTGGTGCCTACAAAGGGCCACATGGTCTTTCTACAGCGGTCGATGCTGATCAGGCCGAAGAAGAGGATGCTGATGTACATGGTGAGGTAGAAGAGCACAGAAGACACGCGGCAGACAAACACACGATTGCCGATGGATGCCAGGTTGGCGTCGGCGAGGATCTTGAAGGGGAAAGTGAGGGTCATGATAATGTCGGCCACCACAATGTTCTTCAGGTAGATGATGAAGTGAGATTTACTGGGGATGCGGAGGAACACCCATGCTGCCAGGCTGTTCAGAGACAAGCCCAGGATGAAGAGAATGGTGTAGAGAAGAGGGAAGACGGTGGTCTTCAGAGCGCCCTCGCGCGAGCAGGCCGCGGTCGACTCATTCCTGACCGTCTGGTTGGAGTTAGTGATGAGAGCCAGCTCTGTTGTGAGCTCCATCGATGTGTAGCTGCTGTCACATAAAACACACAATGGCTTTGTTTAGAAGAATGAAACTCTGGGCAATATATGGGTTACACTTTATTTTAATAGTCCACTTTAGACATTCTTCTAACTATCAATAACTACATGTCCACTAACTCATTAATTTGTAACTCTATGTCTATGAGTCTCAGAGTAACTGTTCGGGGAGGTTTAGGGTTAATAGAATAAGTTTCTGAGAGTCAGTGTGTAGTGTGTTGTTAACTTATCAAAATAAAGTGTTAGAAGATATTAATCAGACAGTACACTAATGCTCTAATAACTGCTAGTTGACATGAAGTTGATATATATATTTTCTCACTGTTAGTAGAATCTCTAATTAGGATTATCGAGAGAGAAAAAGATTGTCAGCACTGTAAAAAGATTTGCTGTAATTATGCAGCTGGATGCCAGTAACTTACTGTACATTTATATTTATCAAATTTATTGGCAACAGTTTGTTCAGAAATAAATTAACATAAAAGATTAATAAGTCTTTATCATTACAGAATTAAACAGAATAAAACTGAAAAAATATAAAACTAATAAAAAAACAGTCTTGTGCAAAGCATTCTGGGAACCAGAAATCCTCATCAACCTTTTTCAGTTTTTTTTCTGATATTGGTTCGCAGAAATGCTTTGCAGGCTCTTATTTTTCCTGTACAGATAAATACTTTTAATGGTTAATGTTCATTTATCTTTTAATTTAACAAACTATTGCCGTAAATATGATAAATTTAAATCTACTGTAAGTTACTGAACTCCAGCTGCCAGTAATACTGTAATTTCTACAGGACTTTTTTACAGTGAAACATATTCATATCATAGTTTAAGTGTGCAAAGGAGTTATTGTTGAATTGTGCATAAAAATTCAAAATGTTTTACATTCAGTGCTGTCAGAAATATATCTGCGATATGTCAGGTCTATAACAAAGAAAATCTTAAGTCGGTTTACTGCTCTTACTGTGTTCTGTGGGACAGAAAAAAAACATAAAGCAAAGGATGTTAATGTTGAATTTGTCAGTGCATAAAACTCTGCTCAAAACTGTGACACCTTATTTCTAGTAACTAAAACAAGCTTGCAATAATGGTGACATTTCAAGCTGCCATTATCAGGTCTAGCAAAGAAAATTAAATTCAACTTCTATTGTGACAGATACTGTACGCTAAAGGTTGTATAATTTTCTATGAGAGAGAAACGGCTTGGATTATGGTGTTTTTGCAGTAGATAGTGTTTAGGGTTAAGGTCATTGTTTTAGAAAAATTAAGCCATTTGAATTTATGTTAGAAGAATAACTTTATATTCAACTTTCAAATGTAATATCAGTTATACATTTTATTTATTTCTACAATATTGCAAAGGCATTACAGTAGATGTATATTTTAATATAATGTTAAACATTTGGGATGACCAAATTAATTATAATGAAAATATGTTTTGTAAAGCATCTAGAGAAGTAGAGAACATGAAGACTATGAAGAAATGATTGAAAATGAAGAAAGTATTATTGCACTTGCTTTAGTAAAGTGTCATAGAGTTGTGCAAAATCTAACACCTACCTTGACAGAATGCCAGGATAAAATGTGATGAGTTTTACTCAAAATAAGTCCAGAGTCACTTCATGGTTTTAGGAAACAAGCTGCATTTTAGGGTCTTTCTGAAAGGAAATGAATCTTAGTTTCTCCCTTCTGCTTTTTGTTTCCTGCCATGCCATGCAGACACAAGGAGAAGTTTAGAAATGCTCTAAAAGCTGATGTTACGCCAACTGTGTTCATTAGTTCAACATCTTTTATGCTGACCGAACCAAACTGAGTTTGTGACTCAAAAAAACACAAACAAAAAAACATGTGTTGAAACACATTTGACCTTTAGTTTAGGAAAAAAGTTTCCAAATGTTTCTCAGACTTCCTAAAACTGTTTGACCATCTCACATGTCTGCAGTTTATACTTAAACTTACAGGAATCACTGCCACAGATTACGAAGCTACAATGAAAAACACTAATGGTATAAAATATTCCCTATATTAGGGAACATCAAGTTAGTGTAATTATATTTTATTGCAGGTAAACACTACTGAGGGTATTTCTTTCATAACCTCATCCTCCACAATCAACACATGCATCAAAATGCTTATTTATTAAAGATTCTCTTCAATTCTGGCTTGATGACAGTCAGTTGGTTTAAAGCATGTTTGATTTTTGCAATGAAATAAATTCTTGTAATTATGCTAACATGCAGTGAATTCTTTCACTTTCATTTCTAATTAAAATAAACACAGATGGCACTTTTCTGTCTCTTCTGTCTCTCTCGAAGTCACTGTCCATAAACAAACCCAATAAGCCCTTTCTCTTACATTTAAATGAGAATATAGATATTTCAACAGCCTCTTGTCTATCATAACCTTCTCCTTCCGGATAAACTGCTCAAACACTGGAAGTTTGTACAGAAAGGAACATTATTTTTCTGTACATTTGTCTTGTTTCACAGCCCACAAAGGAGGACGTTTCATCTTTCTTTAAATAGACAACACTGAGCTATGAAAGCATTGAGCGAGTGACCCGTTCACGCACAAGATAATTCAGATAGACTGTGGAAACAGTGCATGGAAATATTGCATAGAGTTGGAAAAAAAGACAAAGCCTCTTAATGGTTCATGCATCCTCAGTGTCTCGTAACAGCCTTTAAGAGCACATTTTCTCTGGCAGACGGTCAGGGCCCGGTTTCCCAAACAACGGTGTAACTCGCTGATTAACCAGCAATATCTATTAAAGCCCATATATCTTAGTAACAAGAAACTACGCTTCTAACCACAGGTCTAAAGCTGTAGTTCCGATCACGTACGTTTATGACGTTGACTGCCAATGTTCGTTTGAACTATTCTTTCGCGAATCATTGAACTATGCTGGTAACGATGGAACTTGCAACCATAGAAGACTAATCATGCTTTTGGAAAACACACCCCAGACTAGTAAAGCAAATAGAAACCTGAATGAGGAGGCAGGTCTGTGTTTGTTCAGTGTTGAATTACTACTTCTACAAAAATGTTGGCAGCTCACCCTGTGAACAGATTTATTTTTCCATGGACCCTTCTATTTGCTCAACACAGTCTGGAGTGTTGGACAGAGATTCTTCTTTAGTAATAACTGCAGCAACAGAAGGTAAGGAAGTAGGGATCAAAATAAATGTGTCCAACTCAGCATATATATAACCCACAGAATCTCATTTTGGCTGAAATCTATTATATAAATGCTTGCTCAGGCTACCTGTAACTTCGGTATATAGCGAGGTACAGCCATGCCTCATTCCTGGCAGAACACCAGAAGCACATTTCTGAACTTTTGCTGATTCAGTTCATCAGTGCATTAGCAGAGACCTAAAATCAATGAGTCAGATAAAGAAGAACATATCCACCTTTGGCATTTCTTCGCACATGAGTATTTAACATCGATTAAGCTGCTTCACTTTGCTTCCCAGAAGGTATTAAGCCATATATCATAGAAATACACTAAACATAGGGGTCTTGAGAACAATTTAGAACTTTAGAAAAACTTTATTTTGATAGTCCACTTTAGGCGTTGTATTAACTACAGTATATGTATAACTTCTAAATGTCAACTAGTCATTAAAATATTAGTTTATTGTCTGCTCAATATATGCTCACACTTTATTTTAATGGTCCACCAACAGACTTTCAGCTGACTATAATGTAAGTAAATTTGCAAATCCATCAGCAATTGTGAATAATTAAGAATTACTGTAAATGTAGTTACAGTGGTACTGTACTAGTAGGTAGTAGAATGTTTTAAGTGGACTATCGACACTCTTAAACTATATACAGCAAAATCTGTTTTGAAACTAATTAAAAGTGATTTGCAAATACCATTTGAGCCATTTTAATGAAATTACATATTCGTTTTTTATTCTTGGTTTTCTCACAAATGGACTTAACAATGTCCTTTTCCACAACAATAAATCTCACTAGTTCATATAGTTTATTGTATTGTTATCATTATATTAAATGTGGGTTGTTGTGTTCAACTCTTTTAATAGGGCTGAGAAATATTGGTTGGTAATTTGGTTAATATTTATTTATTTTACATAACAGCATCCCCAAAATCCCATCACGGTCCATTAATGGACAAGCGTAAACTGTCTCTATTTTTCTATCTCCTATTTGCTGTGTGAAACTTTTTTCAAACGAGATTTGATTGGTTGAATGGATTGAATGCAAACCTATTTTTCAATGACAAACATGACTTTTCATGACATGAAAATCACTGAATGCAAGATGCTACTATAACTTATCAAAGATAAGTAAGAAATGGTTTAAGTTGCTATGTGTTGGATGTGCAAGTTCTACAAAACGTTTTACTGACACACAAACACAGAGACTTTCACATATTGCCATTACTATATACTGTACACCTTAGTGACTCTCCTTCTGTGAGAAGCTTTAGTGGTCTAATGTCTAGCTCAGAGCACATCTAGGGAAGACTCAAGAGTAGGTGGGGTGGTTAACATCTGCTTGATAGACGGAGCAAAACCTGAACTCCAACTACTGTGACCACAGGCTAGTCACAGACACGGGACAAACCTCACTGGAGAGGACAAGTTACAAATACTCTCAGCTGAGAGGTCATTTGAGGTATCATTATCAACGATTAAGACATAAAACCTAAATGCTGGGTATATTTATCTGTGTTTGTGGCCTGATGCCATCTGCTGGTGGCCTACACACACTCACTGGCCAGTGGTATTAATCATGCATTGTTATTCTGTTAGAATTGTTCTTTTCTCAGACAGTTTGAAAATAAAGACTAAAGTTTCTGTGACGGGCAATAAATCTACACCTCAACACTTTTAGACCAAACATAAACCCTGACCTACCCACTGCGGCTCTAAGGGTGAAAGGTCACTCCATCAGTAAAGTCTGTCATGGGCACATGCTTTGAGACTCCCTCTTAATTATGGTTTTAGGGTAGGGTTTGAAGTAAGCAAGATTTGGGTGTTGACGAGACTTGATGACAATTTGTTTCTACTCTACAGTACATAAAAGTCACGTAATTTTTCAGTACACACTGTATGTGTACTTGTATGTATCTGTGTGCTTGAAAGCAGCTGATTCAAAGCCTTCTCACACGTGGAGATTAAAGTGCCCTGCCTCCCTACAGTAGGACAAAAATTAATTGCATGAACACAATCAGGTTTTAAGTTTTTTTTTAGCATCTTCATGTATCTTCACTCCATGTAAAGCACATAAGATCCTGGGCTTCATGAATGCAGGAAGAATGAGGCACTAAGTAAAAGATGAATCTGTCCCTTGTGTCTGAAGATCAGAGGTGTGGATTCTCAAATCCTATCGTGAAATTCCAGGGTTGGTGGTGAAAGGTGTTGATCCAAGCAAAGGTCGAAAAGTGGGAAGCCATGGAATGTTACTTGGTGAAAGGAAAACCTGGAGAGCCTTTAGTTTAAACCAAAGCATGGGCCTCCTTCCTGCTCTTGGAATCATTCTTCTCGTAAGTCTATGTGAGTGTGTGTGTGTGTGTGCAAGCGCATGCGTGCATGCATCTGTTTTACATAACTGAGAGAACACAATCTTTCTAAATGTTTAAACCCTTAAAGCGAGAGAGAAAAACAAAACACATTTGTTATTTTGCGACTCAGGATAATACTTGGCAGCAGAAAATAAGATTCAGAGACAGATACAAATATATAGTCAAAAGCAAAGCTGTTGAAGTTAACCCAAGAGGGCCATCATAAGCATTTGTGTGTGACAAGCCTGCTTGTTTGACCCTGGGACTCTTCTCAGAAGGATAATGGGAACATTGCATGTTAAGGTCCCATTAAAAAATAAATGTCTGAAGCAGTGAACAGAAGCAAGTAATTTCCACAAATATGTTCCACAACCGAAGTGAGGCACGCTTCATATCCTTGCCAACAATAACACTCATACTACAAAGAAAAAACAAACAACTAGTGACTAAAGCATTTAGTAACAAACATGATTTCAAAGGACAAGTGTGAAGCAGTGATTGCCTGACCCTGTAACACTCATGTAAACATGTCCATATTAATATTTCCCAAATGGTACCAAGCTTGCAATGCTACAGTCTTGTTATAAAAGCTCAGACATTTATTATTACTTTTACATTTTTGTTATTTTAGACTGTCAAAAAGATAAACATGATTATTAGACAAATCATGATGATTTGAATGAAGCACACAGCATGTGCACCCACCATGAAACATGTCCTAAAACACTTTCTGACTGAATATTAGAAATTACAAATGATGCACAATATTAAGCTAATATCATACTATAGAAAATATTGTATTTACAATTCAATATGAACATAAAACATTTTATATATATATTTCAAAGACATAATTCTTTTTTTTCTCAAACATCATACTGTAATATCTATTAAAGGGTTAGTGCATTCCAAAAATAAAAATTCTGTCATTAATTACTCTCCCGAATTACACTCTCTTTACGCCTAAGAAAGTGTCCGCTTATACAGTAATGTTCTAGTAAAGTCATAGGAGAAGAATGTTTGACGATATGATGTTATTTTTGTTTTCTTTGTGCAAATAAATGTATTCTCCTAATGTTGTAAAACTGAAGTTGATCTACTGATGTCACATGGACTGTTTTACTGATGTTTTTACTATGTTTCTGGATCGGGATCATTTCAGTTGAGTTGCTTTCTATGGAGGGTCAGATAGATCTCATCAGAAATATCTTCTCTTGAGTTCTGCAGATGAACAAAGGTTCTATGGCTTTGGAACGACATAAGGGTGAGTAATTAATGACTGAATTTTCATTTTTGGGTGAATTAATCCTTTAAACCTTTGCTAGAGATTTACACAACATGGAAAGCCAAAGTAACATACAGTAATTGTATGAAATGTTGTTTTTGTTTTTTTAAGAGCTTGCCTTCTGAATAGTCACAGTGGTCATGAAGCCATGAAATCATGACCAAACTTATATTATTGTCATGTATGTTGTTCTGGTATCTCTGCCTAGGTAATTAAAGGCTATACACTTGTATTTACCAGAATGCGCTCTTGTAGGGTGTTTTATTAAAAGAGTCCCGTGTGCGTGGAGAAGCTCACTGCCTGGAGGTCGTTCCTTTCCAGTTGTAGAAAGAATAGATCGATCTGGTAGCTCCCAGGTTATCTCTGGTGTCGGCACTCCATTAGCAACACATTTAAGATAAACAGGAACTCCAGCCGCTGCTCTCACAGTTGGTGGCAGCCCATTAGTGATCCGAGGGGAATATGCAACAATTACAACAGGCACAGAAAGAACCGCCTCACCAGCGCCATTCTTTGCTCGGCAAACGTAATTCCCACGATCATGTATGATTGTCTCATGTACAACAAGTGTCCCATTGTCCAACAACTGGTAGCGTCCACTCACCTGTGGACGAGCAAGTACAAAACCTCCTGGTGTGGTCCAAGAAATGCTGGGCTGGATTCCATCTGTCAAGCAATGTAGGAAGAGGGACTGTCCAGAAATTCCCCGAATAATCCCCTTTGGCCGTGTTAGAATATAAGGCTTTTGAATCACCTCAAAAACAACCAGCTTCTCAATATAGCCCACTTTGTTTTTTGCAGCACATCGGTATTTCCCAGAGTCCTCTATGCTGGAGTTATTAATAACAAAGGTGCCATCCGTACCCAGGTGATATCTTGAGCTCTCGAACCCAGTTGTTCCACTGAGCCGAGTTCGATTGCTTAAGGTCCATATGATCTCAGGAATTGGTTGCCCATCAGCAGAACAGTTTAACACTGCAGTTCTTCCTACCTGGGTCACCACTCTCTCATTAAAAGGGTTGTTAAAAATAGGCCTCCTGAGCTTGTCGGTCACTTCCAGTTGAACCAACATAACCACCTCACCTCCATCATTCTGAGCCATACAAATAAATTCTGCTGAATCTGATGGACGGACATTACGGATCTCTAGTGTACCATTGCTATGGACATTAATCCTGCTCCCGTAATAGGGAGCGGTAAGAAATATATTGTCGGGCATGACCCATGTGATCTTCGGTACTGGATACCCTTCAGCTTTACAGTCTATTAGCTTTCTAGTATATTTGACTGCTGTATCTTTTATCACAGTTCTTTTTTGTTTGAAGCCATTGATGATGGGTGGGTTTCCATTAATGTCTAGTTTATAAACTTTATTCTCCTCACCTGCAGAGTTACGAGCCATGCAGATATACTCCCCGGCATCAGCTAATTTAACATTTCGTATATCAAGTGACCCATTCGCATGCACTAAATAACGCTCATTAGATGCAGCAATCATGTCTTTGGATGGAAGCATCCAAAAGACCTTTGGCTTGGGCTCACCTATAGCCTTACAGTCAAAGCGAACGTTTCCACCTGGCTTCACTTTGGCACTGGAGAAATTTGGGCTCTCGATGCGAGGCACTGCAGTTAACACACTTATGTGGACATGCATCTTGTCCTTACCCAGTTTGTTTTCAGCGTAGCAGGTGTAATCACCTTCCTCATCAGAACCCACATTATTCAGGTACAGTGTTCCATTATTAAACAAGGTGTACCGTTGGAATGGATCACCTTCTGTTCCATCTGCTTGCAGGGCGCTATTCACCAAGGTACCATCAGGAAGTCCCCAAGATATCTCTGGCATGGGGACACCAGCAGCCACACAGTCCACTTTTAGGTCATTGCCATAAGGCACTTGCTTCCTGCTAAAAACATTTGGTTCAATCCGAGCTGGTTTCATAGACACTGACACTCTTAATAACTGTACATCATCCCCAACTCTGTTGCGTGCAACACAGAGGAACTCCCCTGCATCTTTTTCATTGACTGATTTAATGATGAGGGTACCATTTTCCAGGACTTTGATGCGACTGCCCATTCTGAAATGAGAATGAGATATTTTAAACAATAAGTGGAAAATGATGTCAAATCAATGCATGCTAACAAACTAAATTCTTACAGTGGGTTTGAAAACATTTGCAAAATTGCATTCACCATTGACAGTACAAAAACAAAACTCAAAAGATGTAGGGAATCTCTAGTTCATTTAGACTTAGAGGAACGTATTTTGCCATTGAAACATTGCACACTTAAGGTTTAAGTTTGTACAATCCATCAAAAACACTGTGCTTTGGAATAGGTACCTGTGTGACTGGTCCACAAGAGCCTTGGAAGGAAGCCTCCAAATAATCTGAGGCTTTGGGTCGCCGACTGCAGAGCAGTTGAGATGAAGGTTTCCACCATATATCACATCAGTTCTTTGTTGTGATGTCTCTGTGATCTGAGGGGCAGTTTCCGTCTTCTTCACAGACAGAGTAACAACACGCCGTTCTGATCCTGTAGAGCTTGTAGCAATACACTCATATTTTCCACTTTCATTTATTTGTACATCCCTCAGGTAAAGTGTACCATTTCCAAAAAGAGAAACTTTGGTGTGGGAGTAAGTTAGAGGTTCTACTATCGTTCCATCATGCAAGACCCAGTGTGTTGTGGGTCGTGGGTCACCATAAGTGCTACATGCCAGCAAGAGATTCTGACCAATATTAGCTGTCAATAGCTGCCGCTTTTCTTCCAGTATTGCAGGCGGTGCTGCTACCACCTGTAGATGAACAGTGGCTGTGTCAGTACCAGCTGGATTACTTGCAATACACTTATAATGTCCACGATCTAAAACGGACACTTCTTGAATGGTTAGTGTCCCCATCCTGGTTACCATTACTCTGCCATGCTCTGTAATCGAACCTTTAACTTCGGTGTGATTAGGTAGAATCCATGACACGACTGGCACTGGTCTGCCCTCTGTTCTGCATTCCAAATGCACAGTTTTCCCAGCAAGAATTTTGATATCTCTCATCTTTTTCTCCAGTATCCGGGTGGGGTAGGCCACAACTGACAATGTAACCACAAGCTTATCAGAGCCATAGTCATTCTGGGCAAAACATATGTACTGTCCTTGGTCCTTAATGTTTGCCTTTTGGATGAACAATGTTCCATTCTTCAGAACCTCAAATTTACCCATTTTACCTTTAATGTTCAACATATTACCTGATGATATAAAGGAGACAAAAAATTGTTAGCAATTTACAGTAAAAACAGAAAAAAATACATGAATAAATAAGAAATTAACAATTAAAAATAAAACAATCCGTAAGCTTTGCGGTTTAATTTTTATACCTGTAGCAGATGAGAATCGGTTCCAGCTGACAATGGGCTCAGGGCTGCCAGTGGCTTCGCAGGAGAGGAAAGCATCAGAGTTTGACAAAACAGTAAAACTAGCAGCTTTTCCACCATTAATCTTTGGCTTGAAGGTAATATCCCTCAAAGATGAGGTGTCATACCTTGTAGAGTGATCGAATGCTTTCATATTCACTGTACTTCTACCATATGGAAATGGAGTAAATGTATATGAAGTTGAACTAGTCATTGTGTCTGAAGTAACTGTTCTACTCGGAGGTTTATCAGAGGCTGTAGTGGGTTGAGTGGTCAAAGTAATGACCACTGGGAAACTGGTGGGAGAAGACATACTAGAGTCCCTCCATTCCTCACCAGAACCAGTACTATCGTGTGATGGAGACCTCTCTGGATCTTGTGTATGCAAAGGCCTGAATATTGCACCACTGTGCTTAGTTTGTGAAATTACAGTTGTGGATTTGGTGATGGCAGGTGTGTTAGTCACAGTCATTATTGGGGATTTTGTGGTTGTTTTTTTAATGGGCCTTCTCCTTCTGAAGCCTTTTCTGTGATAACCAGGCTTTTGTTTTCCCCGCAATCCGGTTTGAGAACCTGAAAGCTTTTTCTGAACAGTCTCTTGCTTAAGTTTAGTTCCTACTGTTGGTGGGGCTGACAGAGTGCGAGAAACTCCCATTGGCTCTGTGGTTGTGGACAACTCACGGAAGACGGAAGACCTAAAAAAATCAGCTGTTGTAGATGAGGTTATGGCATTGTCTGAGACATTTTCTGTAAAGGAGGAAGAACCTGATGAGTCTTCAAATGAAATCTCTGTATTGTCGCTTTCTCTCGTTACTGGAGGAGAGACAATCATACGTGTATGCTTTAGTTCTGTAGTAGGTACTGTTGTTCTTGCCTTGTAAGGTTCTGCTGTGGATGCTGAGGTCCTCTGTTTCTCATCAGTGGACAGTGTAAAAGAGTTTTGATGCTTGCTTTGGGGTTCTTTCATGTTTCCAAACTGTTTATCCCATTTAACCTTCTCCTGTGTTATTATAGAAGACATTGTCATTGTGGACGTAGTTGTAAAAGTTAGTTTGTTCTCGACTACATTAAAATCACTTAAATCCTTAGAATTGGTGGGCATGAGAGTTGCTGACATTTGTGAATCTGTGACAGTCTTTTCAGAGCCTGACAAATGCGTTAACATGAAAGGTTCATCTGTAACTCTCAAAGAGGAAGTTGGGATGTGAATTCTAGCTGTATGGTTTACCAAGCTTTGATCCACTGATGTTTTACATTCATCTGTAGACAATCCAGATGTAACTCTTTTCCCATCACTACAATCTGTGATTTTGTCCACTTTGTGTGAAAACGTGACATTGTCTTCCTTCCTTCCATTGGCTTCCTTGTTTGTAGAACGATGTTTAAATTTATTGAGTAAAGATTCCATGTCTGTAATTTTACTGGGCCGAATGATCCTACGTCTGCCATAAAAGTTACCCTTCTTTCCTGGTCTTATCTTTTTGGAGGGGACAATTTGGATTTCGTGTTTGGAGATGATGGTGGACCCAGGAAGGAGCTCAGATGTGATTCTTTGAGTGGTCTGAAATGTGATCTTTTCTTGGTCCTCCTTGGTTGTGGTGACCGCTGTGAATATGGCCTGGTTCTTGGGTTCAAAATAGGTGACATTTGGGCCCTGGGAGTTGAAAAGTGGTGTTGTTCCAGTAGTAACATCTTCTGAATCCCCAGAAAAGAGAAGCTCCGCAGCTTCTGAAGGTCTGTTTGTTGTTTTCTCATATATGCGGGTTTTACCATCACTGTGACTTAATATGTAATCTAACTTGGTTGCATTCAGGGTTGTCTCATCTCTTCGAGTCCCATAATTGCTCAAAGTATAAGTGGCAATTATTGGGGTAGCAGGTGTCTGAGTATGTGATGTTGTTATAACTGAATTTGTTTTCTCATTTGCTCTTAACATTTTAGTAGTGCTATCATGTTTTACTTCGATGGAACTACTGTTGCCAGTTTTGTAAGTCTCTGGGATTTTAATATTTATTTTAATGGTGCTATGCTCAAGTGTTTGACTAGTTGTCATTACAATAAATTCATCTTCAGATATACCATCCCCTGAGGTTGCATCATCATCAGAGTGAGTTTTAGACACCTCTAAACTTATTGTCTTTTTATTTGTTCTTTTTATTTGATCTTTTTTCTGGTACTTTTTATTAAAGACTCTTCCAGGGTTTCTTCCATTTCCTCTTCTGCCAGCAGGAACTTTAGGAAATCTGGACTGTAGCCAAGTGTATGGCCTGTCTGAGGTAATGCTTCTTGACTCCTCACTAACCCTGCGAGGAAGATATTTGCTTCCAAGTTTCATGCTATTATCTATAATTTGAACAACATGATCACCAGAATCCTTTGGCTCTGTGCTATTTGACAAATCACCATGAACATTTACGTGAGAAACTATCAAATCTGCTCCCAGAAAATTTCCAACTAAGCATCTGTAAAATCCTTTGTCTCGGGATGTCAGTCCATGTATTACCAAAGTGCCGTTTCTGTAGAGCTTTCTGTTGTCAAAGGACTTGTCTAAAATTGTGTGGTCAGGAAGTATCCACTGAATGGAAGCCTCTGGGCTGCCGGCTGATGTACAATCAAGATGCAGGTTCTGACCAAAGATATGAGAGATTCGGATCCCATTAATCTTGTGTTCCTCAATATTGCGGGGAAGCACAGTGACCCTGAATGCAAGAACATCTGCATCAAGGTTGTTAGTTGTAATGCAATGATAGACACCTGTGTCTGAGAGTTCAACAGCTTTTAAAGTAAGCCTTCCATCATAAGCCACTACAATCCTTTGATCTTCACTGTTGAATGGTGCACATAACTTACTTCCATCGGGGAGAATCCACTCTATAATGGGTTTAGGATCCCCAAAGGTCTGGCAGTTGAGTTCAATTCCTCCACCAGCAAGGACTGAGTGTTCAGTCTTGGTCTGATTGTTCTTTCTAATCATAGCCCAGCCATACTGGTCTCCTCTATTCTTGCTACTGTCAATATCTATTTGAACGTTGGATAGATACTTGATAGTAAGGTTTGGAAATGTTGTTCTGATGCGGTCCAGCTGTAGCAGCACTGTACTTTGCACTAACCATTCAGGATTGGCTTTCATTTTTGCTTTAATTTCTGTAAAAACATCATCTTCTGTTGACGCTACTTGCTTGTATGTGTAAACTGTATCTGGTTGCAGAGAAAGTAGCACTTCTCGCTCAAGTCTCATCGGAGACTCGCTATACATAGCCAAAATATTCCAAATCTGACGTATATTATCATAATCAATTTTGCAGACCAGCGATGTGGAAATGATCGCACTAAGGCCAGTTAAATCTTTTCCATTCGGGCCAAAGTTTGCTGTTAAGTTTTTAACTCCTGTAGGTCGCTGCACAACACAAGCTATCCAGGCATCGTTGTGGGATTGATCTGTGATGTTCATTTCCAACATGCCAAAGGGTGCAACAAAATCTTTAGGATAGACTAAGCTATAGCCACCATCATCCAAGGTAAAATTGCTCTGTTTCAAGTGAGGATATATCCTGGGTCTGCTGCATGTGTAGCTGTCCCGTCGCAAATCCACAATGCTTTTGCCTCTCAAGGTAATTGGGAACTCACAAATAGGACATTGTTCTTTGAGCAACTTCCTGTCTCTTTTGCATTTTAATACACCTGTAACAACAAAATCAATTCTTAATATATGTTAATGTGAAATAAAAGAAACTTTACTTACTAAAACGTTACTTGAGCACCTGTTTTTGTTGCTAAATTAACAAACCATTTTTAAGGAACATTTGTTAAATATAAACCAGAATCTCACCAGGGTATTTCTCTAGCCATTGTTCAAGCCAACCCATCCGACAATCACATGACCACGGGTTTCCACTAAGGAAGATATTCTCTATCTTGTTGCAGCCAGAAAATATAGTTGCAGGCAATGTGGTTAAAGCATTGTCTGACAAATAAATAGTCTTGAGAGATGACCATTTCAAAATCTGGCTAAACCGCAGTGATACAAAAGTGTCTGGATGAAGCTGCTGGAGCAGGTTCCCCTCAAGGTTGATCAGCTGGAGCATTTTTAATCCATAAAAACTCTCTGGGTGGATAAAGGTAATGTGATTGTGGTTCATCTGAAGACGTACAAGATTGTCCAGGCCTCTAAATGTGTCCTTGTTTAGATTCTCAACTCTATTATAACTCATTTTCAGAACCTGGAAGTAAATAAAAATATCATGTTAAGAAATGAAAATAAAGTGCCTGTCTCTAACATTTGAAAGGACGCTCATTTTAAACCAGTTTCAGGCTAAATACAGGGTTAGGGGGCAATTCAATCATGGCTGACCCATAAACTTGAAATCCGAATCTAAATCAGTGGTTGACTCCTACACAACATCCAGAGTCAATTGTGATTGTTGAAATAATTGAAATCAGTTTTTTTGTCTGCATTTGTGGGAAAAAAGGTATAATGTGTAATTAGTATTTGTATTCAAATCTACTCACAATACCATGGCTTGCTATTTCTCTGGTATGACTAACTGTGAAATTTGCATATTATTTAACCCTCTGAGGTCTGAGGGGATTTTGGGGCACCTGAGATGTTTGGACATGCTCTGATATTTTTGCTTTTATCAGCTTCTTATAACATATTATTGTCCAACATGTATTTTTCTAGTAATCAGCACAAATTGTTCTTCAACAATACGTGACAAAGATGTCACATTAATTATGCGTGGTTAGTAAGTTTTGAGAAAATAAAAAATAGCTGAAATAAGGCCAGTAAACACATACATAATAGTCCTGCACAATACTGTGAGTAACCAGTGTATTAAGGTAGAACAAGTGTAGGCAACATCAGTCCTGGAGTGCTGATGTTTCACTCCAACCCCAATCAAACACACCTGAACAAGCTAGTCAAGGTCTTCAAGGCTACAGGCAGGTGAGGTTTTTTTTAGGGTTGGAGCTAAACTCTGCAGGACATTGGCACTCCAGGACAGACATTGCCTACCCCTGGGCTAGAATATTTACTTCAGAATGATGTGAAAATCAATGTAAGCAATGTAAGCCTTCTTCTAAATTGCTCAGCCTTGAATGTCATGGATGCAGACATCAGAAGTATCTTCACTGATGCATATTTATCTTATTATTACCCATTTAATAATATTAAATAATATTAATATTTTTACATGCATATTGTCACACATATGAGGAGGAGCTAGCCATTATTCACAGAAGTTAGATTTAAGTGTTGCATCAGATTTTTGAAAGATTAAAAAAAAAAAAAAAATTAAATTCTTACGAGTGATAATACATAAATATGTGTTTTTATAACCAAAAGTCATAAAGTCCAGTCATTCCAGTTCGCATAATTTATGTAGTTTTTATGTCTTTAAAAAGAATGCAAATAATAACTAATCACACATTATGCAACCTTTGTTTCCCGTGAAGATACTAATGATTAACAGTATGTTTATAAGCATGTACAAATTATGAATAGTGTAATCTTTTATAGTGTTAGTTAGGGTACTGTAAAAGCATGAACAATTCAGAATAATAAATGACTTCAATCACAAACTTTTTAATCAGTTTAACAACCATGCAGTTAAATGGCATTTGTAAGCAATCAAATATGCATTAGTTAATAAACAGAGTATAACATCTATTAACATATTTTGTATATTTTTTGTATATTTTATCACATTTGAAATAATTAATGTTAACTAATCAGGTAATATTTTTGTTCGGTAAGTTAATTAGTAAACGTCTATCTGTTACATAGGCCTTATGGAATTTCAGACTTTATGTAATATTTGTTAATGATGTATGAATAAAAGTTATTATAAAGTGTTACTGTTGCTGCTCACTTGTGCAAATGTTATCATTTGTATAAAGATACATAACACACAATCTCTCTACTGTATCCTGCTTTTGTACTGTATTTTAACTATTTGAAACTTGATACTGAATGACTGTTCCATTCTCTTGCATCCTAAATAAATCATCATGCAGTAATACTGTTATAATAGGGGACTTATGTTGTAATAAGTCATCAGAGACTCTTCTCTTGGATTCACAGGAGATGCATTTGATATTTGCTTTAAAGCCAAACAAACACTTGTATAGCTTGACCGCTTGTGATATTGATGTAACCGTGGGCCATATGTGATAAAACAGGACAGCAGCAGTACGTCATCCCATCTTCAAAGAAAAATAAACATGCCAACACACTCAGATACACAACATGACATCTGATTATAATTTAGTGTCTTATGTAACCAGACTTTTACGTGCAGCAGAAGGTTGGTTCTCATTCAAGCTTATTCTGGCCAGACTGTCTGAATAAAGACTGTCCAAAGAGATGATTTTAGTATTTTACCTGCAGAGATGTGAGGTCATGGAACGAGCCGTCCTCAACAGTCTTGATAATGTTACTGTGCAGCATTAAGAGCTCCAGGTTTTTCAGTCCAGAGAGGTCATTCACTTTTATAGTTGATAAACTGTTGTACCTGGAACACAAAAGAGCAAATGTACAAATCTGCCTTAACCAAGCTGTTTTATATTAGAGAAAGCTCCACAGTGGTCTGTCTGTTTTACCCCAGGTTGATTCTTTCAACAGCTGGCTGGATGTCCCTGGGTATTTGACTCAGGTATCTGAATGTGCAGTGCACTTCTGATGGAGCGTAGCACACGCATGATTTGGGGCAGCCGCTGCTTCTGTGTGTTATATCGGCCAAAACACACAGCAGCACCATGAATCTCCACAACACACACGACTCCGCTGACGGCCCACACATTCTGGAGAAGGAATCCGTTTCGTCCCTATATTTGACAAGCTCCAGTTGTCATTAATCATTAGCTTTCTGAAGAAAAAAAAAATCTGTTAATCATATCTACATTACCATTCACTGTTAATATAGTTCTACATGACAAATGCCTTTTGCATAGCCTATTTTCCTAAACCAAACATTACTCATTTTCATAGAGAGAGCATATAGCAAAAAATTATAGCCTAAAAAAATTATTATATGCAAATATTATGAACAACGTCTATATTTTTAAAACTTATGAAATTGGGCTATTATGAGCACACCCTAAAAGTTTATTAAAACAAACATTGCAAATTCAACACCTATTTAGCATTTATAGTTTCTAGAGTTCAAAGTGACAGTCAGTAATCTTAACACACTTACCTAATACACAGCTGGATGATTTATATAAAGACTGACATGAAACACTGTCCACATGATGAATGAATGATCCAAAGAATTCTGGTGAGAAGCAGTCGTTTCCTTCACTTTGTGGATTCACACTGTAGCTCAAGTGTAGGCTGGTGATGGTCAGAGTGGTCAGAGAGTGAATGCTCTGAATCCTCCTCCTCCGTAGATCTCGTGGGGTCCGGTTACTCACTGACTCTCGTGCGCTCTGTAGAGCGAGAGCTTCACCCGGAGGAAGATGAAAACATCATCATCACGAGGAGAGGTTTCTTCCCTTTCTTCTCATCTTCAGTCATTGTGGACCATGTCGTTGATTAGTAAATGTGACCTAGCAATGATGTGTGGATATTGTGAACCGAAGCCTCTGGTGTAAGTGTTTTCACAATGATAAAAAAAAAAAGGCAAATGCGGTCCGAAGTTAATATAAAGGCATTATCCGTACTGATTATTTATTTGTTTTTTTTTTTATTAAAGCACCCTGGGAAAAAAATATAACTTTTTTTTAAGGCAAGTGGATGCGCACAATTTATTTTAGCAACAAATATGTTACAGAAATGTTATAACAAAAAAGTTTAGTTTGCCAACTAAATTTTTTTTTTTTTTTAATGTAGCTACAATAAACTGATTGTACCCACATACCTTTAAAAAAGTAATAATAAATAATATAGTAAATGCTGTACTTGTGTCACGATCAGCTGGATGCACAGCTCTGGATGGCACTTCAGCTATATACGAACTGTGTGTGTGTTTGTGTCTCTTTTCATTCATGGACTCTCATTCATTACTCATTACTGTCAAAAGTTGCGTGTGTCAGGCAGTGGAAGAAGCGCTGGACCTCCCAGCGAGGAAAAGGAGAAGAGGACGCGAGGTATGCAAAAACAAGAATATTTAATAATAACCAACCAGAGTACAAAACAAGGCTGACGAGGCAGCAAAAGAGTCAAAAAAGGTATTTTAATAAAGGCTCAGAGTCAGGATAACAACAGTCGGAAGATACAGTAGTGGAGGCACAAGCAGAGGCAGGGTCATAAACAAAGCAAAGGGTCAAAATACCATTAAGCAGAGTCCTTGGGGAGATGCAGAGGGAAAGTCCAGATCCAGGCAGAATTCACAACAGAAAATCCGACAGGCAGAATAGCGACATACAGAGAACACGAATGAATGTAACGTAGACAATGAACCGTGACAACATACAAACACTTCCGGGATTTATACTCATGAAGCTAGGTCAGTGGGTGGAGCCAACAATCAAACACCAATACAACCAACAAAGGGGGTGGAGACAAACAATGAAGCATATTGGGTAAACCCAACACTTCGGTAGATCTACAATATTAGCCTATCAGTGAACACACAGGCTTCTCCCCAGCAAAGCCTTCTCTGCTGGCCTAAGCTCTGCTAACATCACTGACAAAACTTTAATATATTGTTCCATTAATGTGTATACAATTATTTGAGTAATATTTTACAATAAGCTTATTACTAACGGTGAATGACTGTATTTCTATGAACTAACGTTAGCAAACAGGAGTAAATACTGTAATAAATGTATTGTTCATTGTTTATTCATGTTACTTAATACATTAACCAATGTTAAAGCTATAATAAGTGTTATAATATAAAATATATAATAAGTATAATAAGTGTTTATATTCCAAATATTTAGTCTGGTTCGGGTATGTATCGCTGCAGAGGAGCCCAGGACCTGAGAGATTCATCATAGACAGAAACAGAGAAAAGTAGATCAGGCTACAATGTTCTTCCACAAGATGCACACAGTTCTGTTTATAAACTGCTAACAACACTAAAAGTTACAGACTGCAGCTTAACAAATAACTCCTTATTGTAAAGTATTATTACCAGTAGTCTATTGTCTTCTTTTCATAGCTTTTCACTTGGTTGGTCTGTTTCTGTTATGATCCAGCTGGAGGTGCCAGCACAAACCATTGGATGGGATTCCAGCGCTAATGTACTCTCTGTGTGTTTGTCTCTGTTGCTCTCCCTGGATTTTGGTCATCAATTTTCATCAATATTCTCATGTCTCTGCCTTTGATGTTCCTGTTTGCCTTCATCGACCCTGCTTCGTTCGATTCTGACTCTGTTTAATAAACTTTTGCACATGGATCCGCACACCTCGTTCATGACAGATTGACAAGCCAACAAGGATTCAGCGACAGTTTGCTTCAACGCTCATTCAGAGACTTCTCAGAGCCACGTTGGCAGGATTTTAAATGAGTCCCGATATTGCGCCTTAATTCGATATTCCAGCATGGACACAGTATCAAGGATTATGTTGAAAAATGTATTTCTTTCAGTAATCATGTGAATGCGGATGAGTAGCTTATAAAGGATTGTTTTCTGTATGGTCTGGATTTGAAATTAGTTTATGGTTTGCCCGAAGATGACCCCAATTGGACTTGGTCACAGACTTTGTGCTTTTCTGATGTGGGTCATCTTTCACTGTAGGGGAGGTGGAAGAGGACGTTTGCGCAAGCGGTAAGGGTTGTTGTTATTAATGAATCCCCGCGCTGTAAACTTAAATTTGAGACTGTTGCCCTTTACTTTTTTTGGCATGAATTAGAAATATGCAAAAGAATGTGCAGTGTGGAGTTTGAGTGGCCTGAATTAAATGCATGAGTTCAGTAGGCTGACAGGTGAGGGGAAGAAACTGTTTCTGAGTCTTCTGGTGTTAAAAGGCTTCGTAACATTTCCCAGATGGGAGAAGATTAAACAGTCCATGGTTGGGGTGAGAGGGGTGAGAGATGTCACTGATGGTGGGTAGCTGTGATGTATTGGGCAGTTTTCATCACCCCGCTGGAGGATCTTCTGCTCTGAGACAGTGCTGTTGCAACTGTATACCACTGTCTGATGCAGTTTGTTTTAAGATGCTTTCAATGGTGCAGAGCATGCAGTTCAGCAGGATGTGGGGGACAAGTGAGCATGATCTAGTGCTCTGCACTGTTCTTGTGTTTTGCCTCTACAATTCCTTTTTGCTGTCGTTTCGACCCCGCCTGCTTAACTCTTTATTTTTCTGTTACTCTGCATTTTCTTGATTTGCATCCACATGGCATTAAATGCAATGATGGGCAGTAGCGTCACTACTACTAATGTTACTAGTTTAACTACATTTCTCAGTAGCGTGTTGGTAGCTTTGCTATTTTCACAATCAAATAGCTTTACAGTAGCGAAGCTAATTTATTGATCAAGTAGCACGGTAGTGTCCACACAAGCTAACGCTACTTTTCCCAAGCGTTTCTGACGCTTAAGCAAAAATCGGAAATACAAATGCTACGGATCACTAATCCTAGATCAGTATATAACGCCACCACTATACATGGGCCAATGCAGCCGCCCGCAATAATGTCATCGACTTCTTCTTACTGCGGTTGGCAATGAGCTTTTTGATTTTAGTGCGTGACATGCTTGGGTGAACACTTTTTGGAAAGATGGCAGAGGAAGGAGAGGAATTAATCCCGAGGGGGGAGTAACCATGGCCGTACCTCAGAAGTTCATGACGCTGACTGAGACAACGGTCTTTTTTGTCATGTTGGTACTGTTTAGAGTAGTTTATAATAATGTTGTTTGTCCTGTGGTTTAAGCTACACTGAGTTAAACATGTATGCATTCAGATTACAATATACACACACTCTCGACACCTTTTGTTATTTGTTATTTTGTTTGTTTCTGTTGCCAAATTGGTTTGGAACAATTGTTAAATAAATAATTGCACAATTATTCATTCAATATGCGTTATTGAATGACATTTTTTATCACTAAAGTAGCACTGATTTAAAGTTGGTTCAATAAAAAAATAAAAAATAACTTACTAAAAGCTACTTTTGCCATGTTGCTGTAGCTTAGTTTGCTACATTTCTCAGGGTAGTAGCTTTAGTGTAGTTAAGCTACTGTACATTCAATGTAGAGTAACTGATAGCTTAGCTCACTACATTTTCTAAGTAGCTTGCCCAACACTGATTAAATGCCTCTTGATAAAATATAAAGGGAGCCAGTGCAGTAGCAGACATAATCAAAGACATCAAACACAGAGCATAACAAATGCAGAAGCATAGCAACTATTTTAATATCAGTTAACCATATGAATTATTGGAAAGCCAGCTGGATGTTGTGAAAGACTGGATCAGAAAGGGGTGGATTCAGTCTCAACTCCCTCCTGGTTCAGTCAAAGGAGTGCATCATAATGCCATGTCTGGCCAACTGACTCTTCTCAAATACAAAGATTTAGTGTTGGGCAAGAGAACATTTTTTAGAACAATGAAACATGTGTTTTAAATTGTTTGTTGAATATGACCGCAATGGCCTAGAACCAGAGAAAGACAACAGCTCTCTGCTGTTCATCTGCTGACTATTGACAGGCGAAAACTAGAAGAACGGTAACACTTTAGAATAATAGGCCTTTATTAACAAGTAACTATGCAGTAAGTAACAGGTAGTTCTACATGAACACTTTCTATTTACTAATAGAGAAGTAAGATTAACTAAGCAGTATGTGGTGTAATAGCAAATTTAAGGCAAAGGTATTTCCTTATTTAATACTTGATAATAATAAAATAAATATTCTCATTGAGAACTACTTGTGAACTATGACCAGTTAATAAAGAATTATCAAAAGCAGTAAACGCTTGGGTTCTTTGTAGAAACTCATTTATGAATTGTTTGAATTAATTTAATTGAAATGAATACAGATTGAAACTGTGACTAACAACTGATAAAAAAACGATACATTACTTAAAACATTTTAATAATTAGGAAATGATCTTGACAAGCTCATGATTTAATCAGTGCACAATAGTAAACTCTGTCTTATGTCAATTCAACATGTATCCAAAATGGTGAAATATCACTACAAAAATGTATGACTATACAGTATGTGACATATAACTATGTATGTAACTATCAAACAACTTTTTAATTTATGTTTGAGTAATTAACATACTTTTGACTTTAAAATAATGGTCACTAGCCATTCTTTAGTGGCACTTTAGCTTTAAAGTGAAAAATAAACTAATCCCTCACTAATTACTCAAGTGTTACTCTCTCAGCCTGCAGGAACTACTCGTGACCCAGAGAAAACACCTTAACTACTCAGTAATTACTAAGTAATTTAATAAGTTATTTAACATAGTTTATATCTGACACATACAGTCATAGATTTTAGTCTACACCTGTGCATCACTTTCTCCAAAGCTTTATCATCCAGTATGTTATCAGGACAGCATAAACAGTAAACGTGTCTCAGCTTGTGTCTGGGGGCTCATCTACACAATCTGAGTAATGTTTTCCACTGTCCTGTCCTCTCGTTCCGCCAAACTAGTCACTGGAGTAAACTAGAACCTTTCGTAAGAGCTATATAAATGATTGAACTACAGATTTATCATGGAGTCCACTCTTCTTGCTTGTTGGACCTTTTTTACCCCTCTTTTAATAAGCATTTGCTTATTATGGTTGCTTTAGATTATCCAACAAAACTCAATCTGACAGTATTCTAGTAGTATACCAATGCAACACACATTTACACATGACCCTGTCAAAATAAAAATGATTTTCTAGTTTTATGTAATTACATTGTTTTCTCTTGCATTAGGAAATCCAGTAACTCCTGAGGTGAGGTGTAGAGCAATTTACCTCTCCTTTAACATATGTGTTGCTTGTTGGTACTGATTTTGATTAAAAAAATGTAAAAAAAATAACCTGTCTGTATGAATTTACAGTGATTTATAATACTATATTAGCAGAAATGAGGTTCTACAGCACATGAAGGACAGTATAAACCCTAATGCTCAGAGTAATTAACTGTATTCAATTACATCATTCAAATTAGTTTTTAGATAGAAGATCTTCTGTCAAAGTTAAGGTAGTTATGGGAAGAGCTGTTCTTTTAATTAATAAACTCTGAGTTGATTGCAATCAATTGTGCATAGTGGTCTTGGGGTCTGGGATAAAACACATTATGAAAATTATACTTTATTGTGGTTGTATAGTTTTCTTTTAAGCTTAATGTCTGTGTGACAAAAAGCGTACAAAAAAAACATTTTTTATAACTATGACTGGTCCACTGCCACTCTTAATATCAAAATTGCAACAGTGCAGAACAATGGAAGAGGACAGCCAAATGTTCCACTTTTATCACATTTTCTCTTATAAACAGATCTTGGAGACAAAAGCTCACACACACACACAAAAGAGCCCAAAAAAATACCCAGTTTGTTAAGAATCTGTTTGTTTAGAAAATGTCCTCCTCATCCAGTGCAGGATTCAGATGATGCAGCAAATGGTTTTAGTTAAGTGTGGGACACTGAGGGAATGTATTCAATGTAAAATATGTGACAAAAGGGCCTACGCTGTCTGATCAAATCCCAAATGGACATGCTTAAACTGAACATTGTAGCTGGAATTATTGTATTTCATTATATGTATTTTTCAGATGGCCTAGAATAGTGTAGTAAAAAGCTAATTTTTCTTAAGATGTTTCCAACCCACATCAAGTCATTGACCAAATCTGGACAGGGCACATAAACAGAGGCTGTCAAAAGAGACCAGAGGAAACAAGGCCTAAACTAGGTCAGAATTGTTCAGTTAGTCAAAACAAAGAATTAACTGAATCTGGAACAAACAAACCCAAAGAATGTAAACTCAAGATTCCGGTAACACTTTTGAATAGGGGTCCAAAATAATGCATTAGTTAAGCATTAATTAATGGTTAATTTGTTCACAATTAAGCATTAGTTGAGC
>JAUCNO010000191.1:15366242-15394198 GCA_032353835.1 Enteromius viviparus
GTCAGTGCTTTTTTATTCTTTCATGTTTACTGAAGGCAAACCTGAATGATGCACCATTTTACCTTTAATCGACAAGGTATTGATCATGATGACACCCTTAGCTTAATGCAGAAAACTGAGAAATGCTGACTGGTGGCTTATACACATGGCTTATTAAGTATTAAGCTAAGTTGCACCTTGATAAAAAGGCTAGTTCAAAGATTGACACAAAGTATTTATGTATTTTGAAAATACAAAATACTCATCCTAAATGTATTTAAGTACAAAATACTTTAGATTTTCTAAATGCTTGAAATGCAATGCAAATCATTTGGATTAAATCGTATGCCAATTGCATAAATATGAATATGTTCCAGGAGGCATCACTGTGGTTGCTTCTGAAAGCAATAGAACATCATGATGTTGGAATGGAAAGCATATTGCACACAAGTAACATAGGATTCTTACAGTTTCTTAAACAGTGCAGACTAGAAGTCCCCTGCCTCTGAGATAATAATTACCTGACCCAGGAGTCTCCCATTAACACAGCCAGCAAAAAGACCCTCTGATGATGGATGTGGCCCTGCTGAACAGACTAACAGCACAGTGACAACTCCTGGAATGTTATTTCACAGCTTTCTCACTGCATACCAATGGAAGGCATTATTCATTTTATGAGAAATCCCAGTGCACACTGGATTGGTTTTAAAGCAATGGGAGGGTGATGAATAGAGTTTTGTGCATCCTCAGATAAGAGGCTTACAGACACACATTGAAGGCTGAAGAAGATTTTGCAAGACTAATAAATGGGGTACAAAAGCGTACTGCGGGCATGCTTGCACAGAAGTAAATGTTTCGGGACATCAGTACTGGTTTCAGGCTATATCAAAAGGGTCTGAGAAATTCCTCCATACCCAAACTTATGGAGAAATGAAGAGAGATGTAATGTTGGGTCTGAAGAATTATCAGCACATAGGTGTGTTCTGGACAGTGACTGGGTGGAGATCAGTTCACTACGACTGACCAGGGATTTCCTGGACGGGTCAGTCAAGCAGCCTTGATGCTGGTAGTGGAGGCCTTCACAATGAAGAAGAGCTCTGGATTGGGAGGCTGGAGGATGGGAACAGTAATTATGGCTTCTTTTTGAGTTGCAGATAACCAGCCGATTGTTTTGGGAGAAGGTAGAGGGACTACAATATGAATAATAAACTTTGTGAATAAAAAAACAACAACAAAAAAAGTCATAGAATCAGTAAAATTATGAAGCATCTTTATTGTTTGATGATCTGACCAGAAATGGACTGGCTCAGTCCGCTGGCATGCCACTGGATCAGATGATGCAGCCCAGGACCTGTACAGAAGGCTAATAGATCCAGCTTTTCCCTTAGGGTGACAATAATGCATTTTATGATAGGCTGTCATGGACTTTTCAGTCTACTATTCTTCAACTATTCTTCCTCTCCTGCCCTGCCATTATACTATATATTTAGTCAACTAATTAAATGTTTTAATTAATCTCAAAGTTTTTAAATATACTTGCACTCATATATTGCATATATATTTTGCATGCAATCTTCAAAATAATGTACAAACAACATAAAGTCAGTATATTTTTATTTATTTGTTAAGTGGCGTCATCATTATGACTGAAGGCATGTATCACAGAGTCACACAAGTGTCGTTTGATTCTCGCCTATTCCCCCGACCTTTGCATGGACTTTGTTTACAGATACCTGCCTGATACTTCGACCTCCTGCCTGCCCCCGGTACTGTCTTTGAACTTTGAACGTTTGTTTGCTCCCTTTGACCTAGCCTGTTTGACTACGATTGTTTAATAAAAATAGTTGCAAATGGATCTACCATCTTCCGAGCAATCACTACAGAAAACTTCATCATCAACTTCATGTCAAAAACGGCATCATCCACCGTCAGCCACACTGCCCCTCATCTCACTACCAGAGAAATACGACGGCTCCCCAGGAAAATGCTGGGGTTTCCTAATGCAGTGCTATGTACTATATAGCTATGTAGCTATGTACATCAATCGTCAGCTCAGCTGTTTTCCTGATGTTGAAAGCAAAGTGTCGTTGGTGTGCTCATTGTTGGTGGGGCGTGCCTTAGATTGGGCCACAGCCCTCTGGGAGGGACAAGGGATATCTGTCATGCACTACAATGAATCCATCCAGCGGTTCTGTGAGGTTTTCGATCATGCTACGGACGGACGTGAGCCCAGTGAGGAGATCCTGAGTCTCAAGCAAGGTACCAGCTCTGCCGCTGATTTCACCTTACAATTCCACATGCTAGCCGCTCGAACAGGATGGCCACCTGAACCGTTAAAGGCTTTATATCGCAAGACGCTAAACCCGGAGCTCCAATCTGAACTCGCTTGCCGCGATGGAGGCAAAACCTTGGCTAGCCATCCAGCTGGATAATTTAATCAGGTAATGTCGTCCATGCTAGCCCCTGCCAGCCCGCTCCTTCACCACACCCAATCCACAGCACCCCCCGGAGCCCATGCAGATTGGTAGAACTCACCTGTCCGATGATGAACGCTCTAAAAGACTCCGAGACAACCTGTGTCTCTACTGCGGTCAACCAGGATGCATATGCAAATAAATATCCCTTTACTTCCATGTGGACCGCGTGTGGCGGTCGCAGTCCTAGACGGACGTCCACTGGGTTCCTGGGAGGTCTCCTGCATAACCCAGGATCTAACCCTTCTCGTCTGACCCATACATTCTGAAACAATTCGACTTTTCACCATCCATTCACCCGACCATACCATCATTGTAGGCCTACCTTGGCTAGAACTCCACAACCCCGACATCTCCTAGGCTGATTGTCAGATTCTCTGCTGGTCCTCTCGCTGTCACTCACGGTGCATGACACCTGTTCTAACACCACTATCCACGCCTACTTCAACCTCATCCAGGGAGGAGGAGGAGTTCAGTGTTCTCCCCACTGTCTATCACGATCTCAAGGAGGCCTTCAGTAATGAAAAGGCTACACAGATTCCTGCTCATCGTGCCACTGACTGCGCCGTAGAACTCCTGCCTGGAGCAGTTCCACCCAGAGGTCGGGTCTTCCCACTATCACAGCCAGAGACTGAAAGCATGAGAAATTACATCAGGGAGGAATTGGAAGGGGTTCATTCGCCCATCTACATCACCTGCCTCTGCTGGATTCTTTTTTGAAAAGAAAAAGGATGGGAGTCTTCGGCTGTGCATTGACTATCGGGGTCTGAACAAAGTTACTGTCAAATACCGAAATACCGTTGACTTGCTCGACGCAAAGTTTTGCTCTGTTCACAGACAACTCTAAGCGTTTATCTGGATTATTTGCAAATGGATCTACCGTCTTCCAAGCAATCACTACAGATACATTCTGATGTCTCTATAAAACTGATCATTGATTAAAGTCATTCAACATTACAGTTTAAATGAAAGCTATAATTTTTAATATATTGTTAGGTTAAAAAATGTCATTTAACTTTAAATCTTCACATAAATGCATTATATTAAATGTCATATTTACCTGCACCCTTCAGCAAGCAGAAAATATACAGAAATTTGAAAAAAGTTATCAAACACTAAATTCTTAATTAAATATCGATGACTCCTTAAAGCTACAAAAGTTACTGATTTCCTCTTGTTTTCTGTTGTTTTTTTATGAACAGACATCACAGCAGCTGCCTTTTAGGTTATTTGGCTGCTGTTACTTTAAGAGTTGCCGCTGCTACATGTGACATGCGTCATATTTTCCCACACCCTTTTATTTATAATTGTGCTTTAATGTGAAATGATACAGGTAGGTGATACATGTGCTACATCTGCTGTTATACAACATATACAGTATAGAGTTATTATACCGTTCATAGTATCATAGCACGATCTTCTGAAGGCAGAGACTCTGGATAATCAATATATTTGCCAATATATGTTCGTTTCATAGTGTTCATCAAAATGAAGTAACATCATGATGGCCATGCTTAATATCATATTGTAGAAATAGATAACCCTGAATTATATATATACTGTATATATGCGCGGTATAAAGAAGCTTGTGATTTAAAGTCTCTGTGAATTTAAATGAAACACTGCATTGATTTGGAAACGCATGCTTCCTATTTTTGGAAGCAATCCATATTTCCCTTTAGTTATGTGCCTTCTTTCTAATATCTTTTGTGTCGAGTTTGCCTTTGTTTGGTAGTTATTATTATCAGGTGTTTGTATTTCATATGGTCATATTTGTCCTTCTCACTGTCTGCCTGCTGTACTTCTCTACGAGGAATAGCGGTCGTCAACAAGGTCAACCCCACCTTTCTCTTACAATCAGAAACTAATTTAAACTTGCTTTTAAGAGTTTTGTGAAAAGAAAAAGTCTCAGCTAAGTCATAAAAATGCTGAAATAATAAGGAAATTAATGACATCTTGTAAATCTACACTCAGGCTAAGATTTAAAGTTGAAAGTTTTACAGTTTATAATGTCTGATCATCAAAGTGTCATCCTGCTGCTGTTGTAGAAATGTGAAACGATGAAATATCATCCCTGTGTGGCAGTATTTGATGTTTTCTAGCTTTTGTTCTGCCTTTCACAGTTTATATCAGTGAATACTGCCTGAGTCATGCGAGCTGATAATATCTCCTCTCCCAATAACTGGGCAGGAAAACAAATCATGAGATCACCCATGAGGTTATCTGAGGAATTTGAGAGGTACTACGAGCTAAAGCCCTGCAGATTCAGTCACACTTTATTTGAAATAGAAAACAAACTCTGAAAAAAAGAAAAAGCATGCATAAAATACTAGGCTAAATGCCAAGCTGTGCACTTCACAGTCTCAAATGTGTTGCAATGTTAAAACAGCTCCTGATCTCCAGGATCACTTCATCATCAGTAGCCTATGAAATCGAAAACACTAACCCCCTCACTGCAGGTGATTTTTGCCATCTATCACCTTGGCACCATGCACACCAGTTGTAAATACTGCTGGTTTAACGCAACACACACTACTTGTTGAAAAGCTTGTCGAAGATTTCAACACTTTCAGATAAATATTAGATAAGGAGGCGATGACCCACAAGGTTATCTGAGGAATTTGAGAGGAGCTCTGCGTAATGCGCCGAACCCCCCTTTGCGTTTCATTACGACTTGATATATATTCTTTGCACATGACACAGAACGCAGAAGAAGAGCTTTCCACATGCACGCGTACAGTATCACGATCAGATGACACTAACACGTGTTGTCATATCTCGCTGGCTCCAGTCCAAAATTAATCCAGGATTACACTTTAACACAGAGAGAACTCAATGACTAATAAACGCAGCTGACGGAGGCTCCCACTGCCGAAGACTTTTGAGAAAAGACAATCTGCAGCGTATCAAAGGAAACAGAAGACACAGACGAGATCCGAAACAAAATCAAAATAATGAGGTGTAAAGGAGCGTTTGTGCTTGTGTTAGTGGGCGCGTTAACAGCGTATTACGTTTATTCACCAATCCCGAATAACATAGACGAGAGATATAAACTAATGATCACTGACTCTTTCTTCAGGAGTTTAATCCAGTTGGTAAGTTTGCATGCATGTGGATTTTAACACGTATTGAGTTGCTCGTGAGATTGACAGCCATCAGTCTAATAAAATAACGCACATATTGCCATGCATTTGCAACGTTACTGCCGTATCTGGCATCGGGCTTTTATTAGGTTTATCAAAGTGTGTGATTACGCAACTAATCGGAGGAGTAGCCTATTTGTAGCGTTTGATTATTTGTTTGGATTGCTTGGCTTGACACCACACCAGCCGATTTAGTTTACAGATTATGGCAATTCATAATCCGAGCATTGTAGCTAATAATAGCTGGAAATTAAATGCATTAAATGCAACTCAAATAGGGTGTTTGACTATTACGTCTCTCACTCTCTACATGTTACAGTGTCACTGTAGTGTTACAAATACATTTATAATGTATGAAATTCGTGATTTTCGTGATCCTGACTCCATCTTTATAAAAGCATTATAAAAGGTAGCCAAAACAAATGTGAAACATATGATTTCAATTTCAAACTAATTTTGAAATATAAATAAAGAAATAAATAATACTGAATGAATAGCATGCTATGGGTTGTATGGTGCATCTCTCATGTAGAATATAGCTACCCCAAAACTAATCTTTTTCTGAAGAAAAAAGTAGTGTTGAGTGTGTAGCAAAGGATTTGGTGAGTTTATGTATTCATTCAACGGACTACGCTTTCTACACTCTCCTTATATTTTTGTAGTGATGCATTGTAAATGTTGTTTAAAAGAAATATTTTTCATCATTTCTAAATCTCTACTTAACTCATCATCTCTTAAGGGGCTCCACAGCAAAGAGAGTCTCTGCAGGGTTTAGAAAATTAACCTTTTACCAGAGGAGATTAAACTAGAATTGTTAACAAGCAAACATCACTGGAGTAACATTATTTAACATCAAGTGGCTTAACAATGGGCTGTTGTCCACCAAAGCATAAGATTAGGGGATTCTGGCTATTAGTGAGATGATCTCAGCTGATCAACCACGTGTCTGCCCTCTTCATAACCTTTTTGAGAAAACACAGCCAGGCACTGTATGACTGGGAGCACAAAATAAGTCAAAAACATCCCTTTTATGTGTTGTTTTCTCCTCTTCACAGGCAGAACTGAGCGAGCGCATGGGACTGTTGCACTACATGAAAGTGATGATGTTCGTCACCATTGCAGAGCGAGTAGTGCCAGTGTCAGACGAGAGGGTGCTAGTGTCAGATGAGAATTTTGATGGGGTAGAGGTGATTGTGTACCAACCAAGCCAGCAAGAAGCATCAGGAGAGCTAAGAAGAGCCATCATTTACCTGCATGGAGGAGGATGGTGTCTGGGCAGCTCCCGTGAGTACCGTTAATCACACACTGCTCTATAAGAGAGCGTCCTCCAGGTAATACGCCCGTATAGGTCGTTGGTAAAATAGCGGTGAAATACGACTCATCAGAGCCTATACTAAAATTGCGGCCCTATCGGCAACAAAACATTTGCAAATGAATGTTTTGTACTATTTTTGTACGATTCTGGGTTGAGGTAGCTCAGTTTGTAGAGAGATGTGTTATAATATGAGACGCGAGCATGAGTTCAAACGCTTGTGCTCATAAAACCCTGTAAATCATGGTTATGTACAATTTTTGTAACTGGTAGGGTTAGGGGAGGGTCATTCCTACAAATGTTCTGATTTTATAGCAACAGTTTAGACAGAACCCTTTTCTCTTCTAACATAACAGTGTCTCTTTGTATAAGGCAAGATTTAAAAATAAATGATTGATTCGGTCAGTGTGGAAGAACTTGACTGGTCCGCAGAGATAGAAGTCAGAATGCCAGCTGGACACTTCTGATGTGATTCAAATCAATAACTCATCAACAAACACAGAGGTGTTGTCATATTAGAATAGAAAGGGTCCTGTCTAAACTGTTACTATAAAGTACTGTTACTGAAGTAGTCAGATCTGTTCCTCAGAAGGGGTGACCCTATACATATGACAATATAGTGCATCAGCAGCTAATCAGAGGTGTTTAGTTACTTGTGAAGAAATCTGATGAAAACCATGAAAGACAGTGCTGAAGTGATGTACAGTATGTGATACACACTGCAGTGTACACAGCTTCAGAAATGATGTTTTTGTGCTCGTGCAAAGGTCAACATTCTTCTGATAACCAGTGTGAAGGTATGAGAAACTTCATGAAGAGTAGATGGCTGATTATTTTTCAAATTACTTAAAAATGTGTAAAAAGTATTCATTTCAAATATTGTGAACTGAATTGAACGAACATAAACTTTATAAAAGTTCTGTTCTAAAAACCCTCTTCCTTTAAAGTGCCATTGGTAAAAAGTGATGATTAAAGGGGTTATGTTTTAAGGTGTCCCTGTCACATTTAGGCAATATGTATTAATATTTTAAAGTGCCCCTTTTATTTATTTTTGAGAATGATCTTTCATGTAAGTGTGTAATACAGCTGTAAGTTTTAAATCTGAATCACTAAAACGAGTCATTTTTAAAACGAATCCCAAGCTGTTTCATGATGACCTCAACATGAATCATTAGCATATGTCCAGCCCACTTGTTGTGCACGCAGGCCTGGGAAAACATGATTATCACATTGGTCTGAATGAAAATGCAAATTCATCCTTAGCCACTATAGGTGTCGCTTTTGGAGCATCACTGCTCAAAAACACTGCTTTAAAGGAAATTGACCAATCACTGGTGGAGTTTGGAAACATAAATCATTAAACAAATTGTTTGGGAGACGCTGAACAAATAAGGTCAAATTAAATTCATATTATAAAAAAATGCAAGTGGTTTTTGACCTCGCATTCATAAAAACCTGATGTTTGGGTTAAAAATATGAAGCTTTCATATTCCATAATAGAGGCACTTAAACAACATGTACTTACTATAGGGTTAGGATTGTGGTTAACTGCATGGAGTTATGCAAATATACTGTTATTACTAAGAGTATGTTACATATATTTAGTTTCATCAGGTCAGAGGCTTAATCAAATAACAGTGAAACGTATATGTTTGTTCCTTCCCCCCTCAGGTATGGGTCCGTATGATCTACTAGCCAGACACATGGTCACAGAGCTCAACGCTGTCATTATATCTGTAGAGTAAGTATCAAATGTTCTTCATTAAATATAAAATCCTGGCTTGCTTCAACAAGGTCACACAGGATCTGGCGACCAATTAACTGATTGATTGATGTAGTTTTATGTAATTGTGTTTACCACTTCTTTCATAGCCATTGAATTTTGAATGAATTGTCACCCAGCAGCCTCGATAGCACTGTGTAACTCGTGTAGACATTCACACTTTGAGTTTTAGATTGAAGCTTAAAGGATGAATACAGAGATGTATTCACATACGTTGGGTTGGCAGATATAGTTACAGAAGATGGACTAAACCAGTGTTGTGGCCCATCTCATGATCTGTTGTCTGAATACAGACGTAGAAGCTTTATGAATATGATGATAAAAAAAGACCCAAAAGATTTTGGTTTTTAACCCCCTAATATGAAATGATTCACTTCACAGACATTCATGATAGTACAGATTCCTCCTCTACTCTTGTCTGCATTATGCATAAGAACTAAATCCTCTTCATATTCAGAGACTGGTGGTTCAACCACAAAATAAAATATTATAACACAAAAACTCCACGCATAGAATATGAGCTTGGATAAGACCTCTTTCTGTGTTTGCCTGACGTACATAGAGTATGTGAGGAAGATGTGTTTCTCACCACGCTGCTCGTCTGCTGTTTCTGCAGTGTTGTGAATACAGTGATAGAGGCGTATGCTGTTTTTGTCACATATGCAGATACAGAGGAAGATGTCTCTTCTTGATCTTTTGCATTCCAAGCAGTTATGGAGGTTTGCCACTGAGCACTTTCCTCTTGAGGAGAAGGTCAGGTTTAATCACACCGTTTCATGAGGGTTGAATGGGAGTAGTTTGGGCAGTACCTGCCATGCTCCGGCGTCTCATTCCCTCCAGCTTTGGTTCTGGAGGTGATAAGGCAACATATGGGTAACTGCTAGCAAATATTTGGATACCTCTGTTTGTAGGTAGAGTTGGGCATTTTTTTTAAATATATTTTTTACCCATGATGCACCTGTAAAATCACCTGACTGCAAAAGTCACTCAAGAGTGGTGTTTAGCACACACACTTCATACAAAGCTGTTTTCTAAGCTGTCTTCATAAAGACTCACAAGGGGCAAACTTATAGCATTAAACGACTGCAGCCTGATATTTGCTTTATGTTAATGAGGTCTTGTTAGTAGCTTTCTCAGACTTAATACTGCACAGAAATATGAAAAACTGTCACATGCAAGAAATAGTTGAATTTTGTGATTAAAAAGGCACAATGACACAATGTTTAATGGATTAATCCAAAAAATCGACTTATTTGTTTGCTAGCACGCATGTTAGTTAAGTTATTACCTACTTCACAAGTGGACTCTGGAGAACAAAGATTGGCAGATTGGTTTAGAAATCTGTTGCATGAAAGTGGTACTTAAGGTCATAAAATAGCATATAACTGCAGATAGATAAAAAACCTAAAATGAAATAGCTTCACAGACACATGATAGTACAGATACCTCATTTACTCTAGTCTGGGTCAAAGCTGTGAAGGGGTGCATTATGGAAAAGAAATCTAGAATCAAACTTTGGTAACTCTTCAACAGCACTCACTTAATTGAATAAGATATAATGGGAAAAATTAGTTCTATAGATCTTGTCAGAAATACTGCAGCAAACAAGATCTTGTGTAGCTTTGACGCAACAGTGTTATAATGTAAAAAAGGCAGCATGCCCTAGTTCAGCAGCAGGGAGTCTTCACTACAGATGAAAGAGTGGTGTCAGAGAGAGACCCTGCTTAAGAACTGAGAGAGCCGTTTCCTTATTAGGAACCCAAAGAAAACTTGATGCCGAGAGACTAACCCGTTTTTAGATTTTATGATTATTTGTGAAAGATAATCTAATTTCTGTGCTGACTGATGCAAAAGTAAACAGCAGAATAATAACAGAATGTTTTAAAAAAAGAAGGAAAAAAGTTGGAGCATGCATGAGAGCTATTTTAGCGTGAGACTGTTCAACAACACTCAATCAGCTGATTATAGTCTGTGTTCAGACAGGAATGACCTGGTACTGCTTTAATATTTGCATTCTCTAATAAAACATAGTTATGTAATAACAGCTCTAGTATAGTGAAATACAACAGTGATCATGTGGTAGACTGTACAGATAAACAGAGGACGAAGGCTAAGTAATAAAAAAAAATTTAAAAAAAATTTACAGAAAAGGTAAAAATAATATAAATTGTGCCTTTGGCACCCTGCTTAAAAGATTTAAACTGATACGTCATTTACTTCTTTATGTTTTCAATATTGTGTCCCCTGGTTGTATTTTTAAAATACAGCTGAGTGCTCCAAACTCTGTTGTCTTGGTCTGCACTCTATTTTAATATTAATTCCTGTAGACACACATTCTGAATGTCTCCCTTATCATACATCTCGCTGTAAGGTCTTGAAGTAAACATGGAGTACAGGTTTACAATGAAGCAGCTGTGATGAGTATGGTGTGTTAGATTAGGAACAGTGTGACTGGAAACCCTGCTATCCTGAGTGTTTTGTAGGTATGTGGGGGTTTTATTTATTGTGTTTGACAGCCTCCCTTTTGCAGCAACTTTACACACCCATTTTAGTGCCTTTTGAGTCCGAGGGATGAGCCATCAGTGATACAGTGGGATGTAACTGGCAGGCCCTAACAAGTTTGACAGCACTGATTTATTTCTATCTATCGACTGTGATGTGTCTGATTCATCATCTTGTACTTTCATAGATTAAAGAGCTGAATAATGCATCTATGCCTAACTCTGTTGGAACGTTTTCAACCTCTGGATGCTCTGCTCTTCACAAGCAGAGACTCCATGCTGCTCTCGCTGTTCTCACATATTACTTTTTATGCAAGGACAGCAGGAAGAGGATAAATAAATGTGCTGATGGCACCGCTGTGATCTGATAACCATCAACAATGAACTGCAGTGAGGGTAAGCCCTCTCTGCATGGGCCAGTGCTCCAGCATTCCACACCAGAATCCTCTAGTATCATGGAGAACAGCAAAAACAAGGACCTGCGGTGTGGCGACAGAGCACAAAATCTGACCAAATTGAAAGAGAAATCCAAAAGAAAAATACTGAACCAATAATAAAAAGTCAAAAGGAGTTTGGTGAGTAACATTGAGTCCAAACGTCTGATGCATCTCTTTTACAGATCATGAGCAGAAGTGATAGTCTGACTTTCTGAGGCCAGACTGCCCGCTGCTGTGAAACTATCAACACTTGACTGCCTGCCAGGTGTCCAGATGCCAGAAACACTAAAGAGATTAGAGTGAAATACAGGACCTACAAAACATGCACTTGTTCAAGAACATTATTTGGCCTGATAATGTTAGAGGAAAGCGTGGACGGTAACAACAGCTAATTTCTGGGAAGGCAGATAATGAACTAACTTGGACTCCAATCAACTCAATTTGTCCCAGACAAACACTCTGAGTCTCGACTCAGTCCTGAGTATATAGAGTTTGAGAGGGAAAGTGTTTGATTAGGGATGGACTAAACAACAAAAATGTATGGAAGGTCTGTAGTAGAAAAAAAGCTATTATCTAAAATCTGAAAGTCTGAACCCGGTTTACAGAGGAAGAAACTCACTACTCGCTGCTGCCAATACATCCACAACATGCTGCTGTGAGCATGGAAGAAATACTGCTGCTGCACTAATAACATTAATAACCTCCATGTTTAGCATACATGATCACCCGTAGCAGATTTAAACTGGTTTCTGAAGCACACTGTGAACTGCTACAGAAAACACAAACTGATTGGCTATTAATACAGGAGAGAACCAATCAGCTGTGACGTGATGATTTCATTGTGTTAGATCTTTTGTTAGTTTGGTGCCAGAACTTTGTATTTCACATGTCCTTCAGCTTTAAATGCTGCATTATGCATTTAATGACATGGAAAATAGGTACGAGTTAGGAATCATTTCTCCTGCGGGCCACTTTGGTTATGGTCACACAGGCAGCAGGAACTCTGAAGTGGCCGACGGAGACATCTTTATTCACAACATTAACAACCAGTGAATGAGAACGCCATCTTTGGTTTTTGGGATAACTGTTTATCTGTTAATATTTAAGCAAGGCCTGGTTGAGTAATGAATGTGAACACAGCTACTACGATTTTCTTAGCTTTACATTGTCTAATGCTGTTTTTGTCTTTAATATTTGAAAGACATCCACAACATAAGCGCTGACTGCTAAGTCTTATTTGATCTAGCCAGTCAGGCTGGTGCAGTGTTGCTTCTGTAGGCCTATCACGCTGCCGTCTTGAAGGACATGAATGGGGGAGCTGGTTTGACCAACGAGACGGCCAAAGGGCTTTGTTGTGTGATAAATCTAGCACTTTGAGCCGCTAACCATGGCAAGAATAGTTGAGATGAACAGACATTTGTGGCTAACCTAGCAGATATCAGTGTTGAGGAGTGGGCTGTCCTGCTTGATGCGTGCATTTCTGTCTGGGATTTTAGCCAACATGCTTAGCACTACCGCTCAGAAGTTCTGAGAGGCGAAACAGCAGTCAGCTGCTTTTAAGCAGATTATTAGCCACTACACTTTCTTCGAGCTGTTTTCACTCCAGCTATTTCTGACATTCTTAAAAGACCAGGGTAGCGATTATGTGGTTCTTTCCCCGCAGCACTGATTCTATTAATCTTCGCAAGAGTACAAGAACTTGGAATTTGTCTTCTGTTATTGGCAATGCAGTGGCCGTCCCAAGTCTTGTTCTCAGACCTGGTATCTCTCCTGGAGGAGCTTCTGGAGATTCCAGTCAGAGCTGCTCTGTTATCTCAGGTTTAGGGCACAATATGATATCCCTCACCAAGCATCTGGAATCTCTGGGAATGGGAGTGAACATGGCTCTTTATCAAAATTGGATAATGTGTTATTGTAATCAAATTACTTTTCTGGTAATGCAGTGAAGTATTGCATTACCTTTTAACTTATGTCATTTGATTACAATAACTCTTATATCAATAAAATTATGTTACTTAAGTTACAGTATCCGTAACTTATCAGATACTATAACTTAACTTAGCATCTTGGACATTAATTTTAGGTTTAAAAGTCAACGTGTAATTCAAACATTTTAAGATAGTAATTGTTAAGGGATAACAGCATATAACTGAATATAAATTGAAGTTGTTCCTTCAATTTATAAAAATAAAGGAATGACAAGTTAATGTTTTCAGATTGATTGTGTGTGTTGATGTAAAATATTCCTCTCAACTGGTAGTGTTTTTATTATCTCAATTTTTAGTGTAGGGATATAAACAATCCTTTGTCCATTCATCTATTTAAACTCTCTATTTAAACTGTAAATAATGAATTGCATATATTCACCATACAGTATGTTTATAGCATTCTGTTGGCACATCTGATGAAGGAGAGCATTGAGCAGCATGTGAAATATTTTATTGTATCAAAAAAATAAAGAGAAAGGGTTTTTATCCAATTAACTGGAAAAAGAACAGTGTCTCCTTCACTAGTCACAAAACCAAGGTTACATATGTAAACAAGTTTTCCTAATTTCCGGATCCAAAAGACAGGAATTCTCTCCCTCCTTCATCTCCTGCTACAATAAACAGGGCTGAGCACACTGGTGCCTCGAGGGGAGACGCTGCAGATACTAGTACCTCCAGACCTCACAGACCCAGTCCAATAAAAAAAAAACATTCAAAGAGCTTGTTCACTTGATTGGGTTCTTAAGCTGTTCTTCATTAATTTAAGTAACAATAATATTGGTTAATGTAAACTTTTCACCTTTGCTGGGTTTGTAAGGGATCTTGCATTCAGTAACAATTTGACTCTGGAATGTAAAAGTAAAGATAGTGAATACAATAAAGAGGCTTGTGATGGAAAATGAAACAATGTGTGAACTAACAGCAAACACAAAACAAGTTCAGATTCTATTACAGACATGATGCTACAGTATATTTATTCCTCTTTTAATTGAATAATAATAGTAAAAACACATTAAAACTGTCATGCTGTTTGTGGTAACTACTGTATCTGGGTACAATTCAAAAGAGTTTTAATCTGACAGAAAAATAGAATTAATAACAGTTCCAACATCATTTGCTCTGTACAGGTACCGCCTTGCCCCAGCGTATCACTTTCCTGCCCAGTTTGAGGATGTGTACCGTGTGGTTAAGTTCACCTTTCATGTTGATGTTCTGAAGGGCTACCATATCAATCCAGAACGGATTGCTGTGTCTGGAGACAGTGCAGGAGGAAACCTTGCAGCTGCAGTGGCTCAGCAGGTAACATGTGGTAATATTGTACATAAATGAAAACCCTACGATTTACAATTTTACAATAAGACTCCAAAATAATCAGCTGGAGAGGTCTACTAAAAAGGGAATGGTTATGCAGATGGTGGCGACAGTCAGCTGCTCTGTCTTTATTATTTTTTGCCTCTAGAGTTATGTTTTGTTAAGGTCCTTTTCAGTACCAATTTATTATGTGGTTGTTTATCAACCCTCAATATCACAAAGTAACTTCTTGGATGGATTAGATGTACTGCTCTCAACCTTTTCTGAGGATGGTACTCCTCTAGTTATGCTTGGATACATAAACATCCACATTCTGCTTGCCTCTTTTGATCTCATTTTGAGCAGAGTGTTAACTATGGCTATTCGTTAATCAGCTGGATCCTATTACGCACGACACTGCTTGACACTGCTCCACTTTTCATGTGCTGCTTACACTGCTTTCATGTGCTGCTCCTTGGATCCCTACTCCTCACTCCTAACCTCAACATGGTTCCATATGTTATCTATCGACGTAACCTATGTTATCTCTCACTTTCCTAGCTTTCATCTCTTGTTACTTACAATGCTATTGATACTTTCTGCTCCACTCTTACAACTTGTTTAGACACTGACTGTCCATGTCTACCAGGCTGTCTGATGTTCTCCGTGAACATCATTCTAAGCTCAGGGCTGTAGAAAGAGTATGGTCCTACTGACCACAATGTATGTAATCATTTAATCCTTTGTAATCATCCTACTTGTCTGCATGCCTCTAAAGTATTTTATCTCATCTCCTTTAAGCCATTTCTCATGAAGTCATACATCTTCCTTTCATTGCATAAACACTTAAACGAGCAGTATTCAACCAAGTTTCTACCTTTCTCGCACAGAACAACCTCCTGGACAGCAACCGGTCTGCTTTCAGAAGTGGACTTTCAACCGAAATGGCCTTGCTTTCTCAGTTGTTGAAGCCGTAAGACTGGCAAGTGCAGATTCCTCAGATCTGTCTGCTGCTTCTGACATGGTTAACCACCAGATCCTCCAGTTCACCCTGTTAGCAAAGCGCATCTCAGGAACCACAGTCCAGTGGTTTGGGTCTTATCTTTCAGACAGGTCCTACAAGGTATCTTGGAGATGTGAGGTGTCCAAAAAGTAACACCTGTCTACTGGAGTGCCTCAGGGCTCAGTTCTCAGACCGCTTCTGTTCTCTGTCTACATGCTACATCCATCCTGACGATCTGACAATAGCTGCTCACATCTCGGCTTGTCTAACAGACATTTCTTTCTAGATGAAGAACTCAGCCTTGCCAAGACAGAACTGCTTGTGGTTTCATCAAACTCATCATTTCACAATTTCACCATCCATTTACTTTAGAAACATCAACCATAACTCATGTCTTGTTTAACCTGAAGAAGATCAGGCCCTTTCTTTCACAACTCCTTGTTCAAGCTCTTGTTTTGTCCAGGCTGGACTATTGCAATACTCTCTCGGCAGGTCTTCCAACCAGTACTATCAAACCTTTACAATGAATCCAGAATTCTGCAGCAATTTATTAAAAGAATGTACATCGCACCTCTGTTTATAAATTAGCACTGGCTAACAATAGCTGGTCGCATGAAATTCAAGGAATTGATGTTTGTCCAGCAGCTGACTCCTTAGACATCTTCAAGAAACAGCTAAAAACACATCTCTTTTATCTTTATTTGACCCTCTAACTCTAGCACTCTCTATTATAATTCTATTATTGATACATGTATTGCGTTAAGCAAACAACACTTGCGTATCTTTTTTCTTTTGTTAATTTTGATTTTGTTTCCATTATCCTCATTTGTAATTTGCTGTAGATGAAGCTAAATGTTAAATGCCTATGTGTAAATGTAATGTAATAACTATTTTTTTAAATAATAATAATTACAGCAGTTTTACAATTCAACTTTTCTTCATGCAGTGCTTAAATTCTTAAGTGGTCAAAAATGGCAAACATTTAACTTAAATTAACTTCAATTAAAGTGGCTTTATTAA
The DNA here is from genome assembly GCA_032353835.1 of Enteromius viviparus. Taxonomy (NCBI): domain Eukaryota; kingdom Metazoa; phylum Chordata; class Actinopteri; order Cypriniformes; family Cyprinidae; genus Enteromius; species Enteromius viviparus. The sequence continues at coordinate 15,383,173 of JAUCNO010000191.1, forward strand.
GTTTGCTTCTTTAAGAATGTGTTTATATTATATTAATATGTTTAATAGATTTTTTTCTATGTATGCTCAGTTGCAGAAGGACCCAGAACAGCATATTCAGCTAAAAGCCCAAGCTCTAATCTATCCTGTCCTGCAAGCCTTGGATCTGAACACTCCCTCCTACCAGCAGAACCAGCACATGCCTATACTGCCCCGCACACTGATGGTGAGATTCTGGAGTGAGTACTTCACCAGCGACAAGTCGTTTTTGAGAGCCATGATGGCAAACAGACACAATAACCACGAATCAGCTGCTTTGCTAAAGTTTGTCAATTGGAGTTCATATCTGCCTGATTCATATCGCCAGACATACAACTACAGCGCTCCACCTGTGGTCACGGGAAAAAGTTCGGTGCGCTCTATTGGTCCTCATCACTTGCTTGCAGATCCACGAGCCTCGCCATTGCTGGTGCCTGACACAGCCTTGCGTTTACTGCCCAAGGCTTATGTGTTGACCTGCGAATATGATGTACTGCGGGATGACGGCTTGATGTATGTCACACGTTTGCGTAATGCTGGAGTCGATGTCACACATGAACATTACCCGGGTGGATTTCACGGTGCACTAATGTTCATTACGTGGCCCACAGACTTTGATATTGGACACAGAATGGTTGACAACTATGTATCATGGCTTAAGCAAAATCTATAAAATGAATGTAGAAAGCATCAGTTTTGGCTCACTGGTTCATATCATTTTGGTCTTATTTATTTAATTTTTTTTCCTGTTGTTTACAGTGCACCACTTTTTTATCTTAAAAAGGGCACACTTTTGATTGTATTAATCCAATATGGTACAAACATTCCTATTATGACCAAACCTGGTCTTAAAAAAACACTGGTCTGTATTATTTTCAATCTGTTACCTATGTATATGTTACTAATGAAGGCGTTCAACATGTTAACATGACATTAATAGTGTTATATTTTATTTTTAATTTGACAATAATTAAAATTTCAGCCTAGTGCGTTTATCACTGACTGCTTGATGTTTTGAAAGGTTTGGTTTGATATGCAGTAAACTGTCTGATGAAGTTCCGGGTCGCTGAATTCTTATCTTAAATGGTGAAAAGATAAGATCAAGTCTTCAGTAGGTACAAGTTATTTGCTTCTGAGAACTAAGAAATGGCTTGAAAGTGCAGTTCTTTTGCTCTTCCTAAACAAATTAAAGTGCCTCACTGAAGATGGAAAAATATGGTGTGGAGCAATAATTTTTCAGAACCATGATGAGAAACAAACACAATATACCTGAACCAATTGCTTCTCCACCAATTAAAATAATCCCATAAGAAATGAAACCAAAATAAACTATTAAAATAAACCTTTATCTTCATCTATCCTGTCAAAATTTGTGCACCCAAAAACATTAAAGGGTTAGTTCACCCAAAAATGAAAATTAGGATGTGTTTTACTCCCCTTTGAAGCATTCTAGATGCGACTTTCTTCTGTCAAAATGAATGCAAGCAGAGTTATACTAAAAACTGTCCAGACCCTTCCAAGCCTTTCCAGTGGACTAAGCAGGTGTTTGTTGTAATAAAGTGCGCTCATCCTTAATAACATATCCCTAATATAAATATCCATATTTCAATCTCAATAAACACATTTTCTCACTTCCGCTGACTGTGGCATGCAGAAGCAGTCCCGGCAGATGATTAGCAACATAAATTATAATTAGAAACATAAACCTATGATTATGCATGAACTTTGCATGGAGCATACACTTTATGTCATTTTATTAGTTTATTACATTTGAAATATGGATGTTTATTCACTACCATGGGCCTTTATTCACCAATTTATTATGTTTGCATGCACTTTATTTAACGTGTTTTGGACTGTTGAAGGGAAACCCTCCACCCTGCAATAATAGAGCTTAGAAGCGCCACAAGAATTTTTAATATAATTCTGAAAGTCATATACACCTGATGCTTCAAAGTTGAGTAAAACATAGACTAATTTTCATTTTTGGCTTTGTTTCATTTTGAATCGGATATTTGTAATCAAATCGAGGATAATCACTGGAAATTAAGTGTCCCCAACTGAGCAAGAGATGACAGCGGCAAGGATTCAAAACAATGGAGGAAAAAAACCTTGGGAGAAAGCAAGCCACAACAACAAGAGACCTTCAGTGACTCAACGTCTGAATCTCTTCAGCCTTCCATAATAGACTGCATTAATGTTTTTAAGCTTAAAAGCAATAGGCAAATTTTACTTAATCATGGCACTCTCCAAGCAGTTACAAAACATGATCTCAGACTGAACTGAATTCTTTAAACTTGCATGGAAATGTGAGCACGTAAAATTATATTACTGGATTGTTAGCAGCCAATGATTTGACCAACATTTGTGACCTGCAAAGAAATGTTTCATAAGACAGTGTGACATTTCCAAATTCCTCTGATTTCTTTGTGGAATAATGAGGACGGTGTGACTGAGATTAAAATATTCCTCTCCACTGTTTCTGTTTTGGATTTGTTATCTCAGGACTGAAGCAAAACCTGCGGCCTGTGCATGAAAACTCTTCATATATTTGTTGTCTTCATAAAAGTTTGTTTTTATAAAAATTGACAATAAAAGTGCAGAAGGTTAAAGAAAAACACATTATTTTTTTAAGATATCAGTGAGTGAGGTCCATAACTCCAGCCACAACACATAGGTCCTATGAGAACAATATATATATATATATATATTTGAAAGAGAGATACATGACTGGGATTAAAAAGTCTGGTGACACTGAAAGCTGGAATAAGACTGAACACAAAGCAGCAGCAGGTGGTTTTTATTACTGAAATCTTTCTGATATGAAAGAAATTCCACAGAGGAGAGACATACAATAAATCTGAAAATAAAAATGTTGAACCATCATTTATTAACAATAGATATTTATCATTTTTCAGATCAAATGTTATATCCCAACAACCCTACATCATCTTGATGTAGTAGCAGCTAATCACTGACTACACAGATTTAGCAATTGCCTGAATGCTTGCTGATTTCAGTCAAATTCTAATGATCAGACGTGAATTAAATCATTAACATGTCTTTGTGTGTGCATGAATCCATTACTAAGCTATAAGTCTAATTATAAGAACTGTAAGAAATGCCATCTTGTTTTCTCATGAAAATCTGCAGCCAAGGAAAATCTACAGGAAACTCCTTACTGTGAAATGTACTGCTCTGTGTCTGCATGAGTTCTGATGAAACCTGCTGTTAATGAGCAGACTCAATGAAGCCCAGAAAACAGAGAAGAGACGAGCAGAAACAACATCAACTGCCTTACAGCCACACAACGCCTTTTAGATGAAGATGTCTGCAAATAACACATTCAGCCTCTGAGCATCTCTCCAGCAGATGCTTTAAAGAGAATATTGAAAAGTTTCCAACTGAAGGAAACATTAATCCCAATATTAGCTCCAGGATATTTCAATAAAACTGCAGTAAGTAGAGCCAATTCCCAATAAGACATCATTGACTAAATATATATATCACATCAATCTCATGTTGATTTCTAACAGGCAGCAGATAATGTACAGTTTATACTGACATAAGAATTACTAAAGGCCAAAGAAAAAGACCTTACAGAACGGACATAGAGAAACGAGAGAGTGTGAACAGTAGTTAAAGTCGGTGCTGTGGTTGTGGGGATTCCACCCGTATCAATGAGAGCCTTTATCAATTGTTTTTGTACACCTACAGCAAAATATGGTGTGGGTCATGTGGTCAGGGTCAGATCCCTCTCATGTGAAACAGAACTGAAATCTGCTACTGCCACCTAATGGTTGATATGAGAACATCTCCCTTGATGTGACTTTTTTTAACCTGAGTAAAATCAATAGTGTTGATTGATTTATTGATTTATAAAAAACATTACAAACGATTTGATGCAATCATAGAGCATTGTAGGCTTGCTGTTTTTGAAGGAAAGACCAGACAACCTCAAAGTGAACATGCAGGAACTGGGGTACTCCAAACAAGGATAATTAACTAGGCACACCTGAAGAGAATAGGTACAAGAGGAAAGCAAAGTCCAGTTAAACAGAAACTGAAGAGCTATCATTATAGCGCACTTCTGTTTTATATACATACTAAAAAAATACAACTTCCATTAAAGCATGTTTCAAAAAGTAAATAGCTGAGTATGTGGCCTTCTTAAAACTGAAATCCAGATCCTGCGTCAGTTAACTGTGTTGAAGTTATTTACAATTTCAAACTCCATTTGAAACTCCATACAATTTTCATTTCAATTAGCCATCGATAAATTCTACATCCAAACCAGCCCTAGTCTGTCTATAATACATGGAGCATATCTGCTGTCAAATGTGGGGCAAGTTAGGCTTACACACTGATTAGCCAATGCTCACTGTGCCGTATGTTTGCCAAAAGAGGCCAAAATTGTTATTTATCATTTGGGCAACATTTTTAGTTTTATCTGAAGCCTTACTGTTTTTCCCAAAACTGGGATAGGTATGTTTTAGGATAACTTGTGGCATCATATAAGGGCCACGTTAAGCTCACAGCCATATTAGTCAGGTACACCACACTTGGTTTGTTCCACTATCTGGGGCGTATTCACTACAGTATATGTCACATGCTGTGAATACTACATGTTTGCCTACACAGGCCACTTTATACTTTCAAACATTTTGTTGGCGACTCCTAGAGGCAATTGTTTTAAATTGCACACTACAAATGGGTTAATTAACACAATTTTTTTATAACAATTATGTGACTTAGAACATATTAAAGCATTTGCAAATGTGTACAACCCTTAGTCTATGGCAATGGCAGTGTTGGCCTTATTTATAGACCCTCTTAATGCAATTATTCCCAGATAGCAAAATTCATGCGGCCCATATCCGGCCCACACCAGACATTACATCCGGCCCACATACCGCATGGAATGATAACCATGAACCCAGTAATGTTTAGAGAAGAAAGCATTTTTTTGTAAGGAGAAAATCATAACTTGTGTGTTACCGTTCCAGTGGCCAGTGTGTGCTTTTGTTGGGCTCTTGACCCTTATGTTAATATAATTAAAAGTTGTTTTGGCTGCTGTACTTGAGTTGTAAGCCAGACAAACCAAGAGCAATACTCACCAGGTTATGATGATTATGTTTGTTGTTTTTTTTATACTAATCTGAGCTAAACTACTATCGGTGTTGTATGTGTTTTATTGACAAGGTCAGGCTAGTGGTTACATAGCTAAACTGCCAGTGTTTTTCTCACATTTCTTGTTCGGCTGTTCTGTTCCCACCCACCCAAAAAAAACTGAAATGTTTCCATAAGGCACAGACATCAAGGATCAGCGTATGAATCTCAACAACGAGGACAAATTACGTATTCAGAAAAACAGATCAACTCTGAACATACTTATAACACACTAATAAAAACATCACATAAAACAGCAAGAATAAAAGAAAATTGTAAGAATAAAAGAAAGACAAATCTGCTCATAATTTATTCATGTCGCAATGCATGATGGGAGCTATTTTAATTGTTGGCTCTCAAAATGCACTGCAGCATTTAATGGTCACCATTGTTGAGATTCATACGCTGACTCTTGATGTCTGTGTGATCACTTAAAGGGATACTTCACCTCAAAATGGAACATTTTTCATCACATCACTTACTAATCACTTACCCATGTCGTTATAAACCTGTTAAACTTTGTTTGTCTTTGGAACACAATTTAAGATGTTTTAAATGAAAACCAGGAGGCTTGTGACTGTCCCATTGACTATCAAACAATTACCACTGTCAAGAGGAAGAAATTGATGAAAGATGTAGTCAGAGTGACATTCTAACTTTTAATGCAGGCAGCCATGTTATCACTTTAAAACTTTACTGTTATTTTATTATGAACAGAACTGGGTTGAACTGTGTTGCTTCCTCTGTGTGCTTGCTTCAACCTATTAGAAGCTAATGCTGTTAACACTATGTGCTCTTTCAGGTTCCCTGGTCTCTCTATCGGCTGATTTCACACATGCTTCAGGACGCAGTCACACAACGGTGCATCCTGCTCCCTTGGACAGATTCATGTCAGACAGACCCAAAATATTAACTGTCAGGTATGAGCAGAGAAAGGTTAAAAAATATTTTAACAACTTTGAATACACAATTTCTTTTTTTTTACTCTAGTACAATATTACAAATAAATCCTTGTCCAAAGACAGAGATTTCCAAATACAGACACATTCCTAGCGATGCATGTTCATGCACTGAATCGTTTACTGAGGTTACTTACATTGTTGTAGGATATTTTAGAAGACAGAAAAAGAGCATTGGATGAAGTGGATATTTAGCTACAATCCATTGCAGGGAATGACTCTGCGTGTGTGTGTGTGTGTGTTCACTACTGTATGTGTGTGTGTGTGTGTGTGTGCGTGCGTGCGTGTGTGTGTATGTGTGTGTGCACTTGGATGGGTTGAATTCCGAACACAAATTCCAAGCATGGTTCACCACACATATCCACTTCAGTATTCCAGTATGATTGAACTGGGGACACTTCACAGGGTGTGCCTTTGATCCCATTCATTTTTCTAGGAACTTTTTCAAGGAAGAGTTATCTTTTTCTTGTTCTCAGAAATGTCATCAGGGAAAATGACATTAGGGTGAAACTTGAGTCAGCATGAGCCAAAGGATTCATCAGAAAAAGCTCAACTCAGAACCAGGCAGCAACGAAAACAGCTAAAAAGTTAGTCAAGCACACCAGTAGACGTTTAGGACTTAAGCTAAAACATTATCTGTATGATACATTGCTGCTTTATTGAGCAGGTGTCAAACTTGAATTTTCTGTGAAATGTCTGTGACATCTGCTACTTAGATGCCTGGCCAAACATTATTAATCATTTACCTTAGATGAGAAGTCTAAATCCAAAATGTCATCCTCAGACTGGAAGTGATCATTTAGGTGAGCTATTTTGCTGTTGTTACAGTTCAGCGCTGAGCTCCAAGCAGAAGAAAGATAAGTGTCAGTGGTACCCTAGAGAAAACAAGCTTGGGAACAATACGGTGTGCTTTAGCTGAAAAACAATACTCGCCCTATATTCAGCACTGTGGTGCATGATAAAACTGCGCACAAAAGACCCTGCCCATGCTATTTCTTATGAAAGGCAAGAGGTGGGGTCTACATAGCCTTTATAGCCAGGATTGCTTGAGTTGATGTTAACACATCTTCAGACTACAGTAAAAAAGACATCAGCAGAAATGAGAGGTAAGTGTTCATAGTGTACAACCTGTATATCCATGTACTTAAATGTGTTTTATGTACAGGATTGCCTGGATGTACGTAACTTTTTTCATTGTTTTAGCACTTGTAATCTTAAGCCTCTTGGGATGTGCGCTTGGACAGGACAGGGTTTTCTCTTGGAGTGGAAATGACAGCCAAATTGACGCCAGTGACAATGGTGACTTTAAAAGAAAATAACAATAATAATAAAGGTTATAAAACCCCTTTACACAATAATTCAGGCATCAGAGCAATGAATAATTCTGATGCTTGTCTCTTTGCCTCTGAAGCGTGTCTGACTGACGTGGCGTCTTGTGGGTGCTGCCTGATGCAGAAGCAGATGTGGAAGCTCGAGATGTTTTTCAACCTGACATTAAATGAGCTACAGAGGAACCTGGAGACAGCTCACTCAGTGTTAAACAATATTCGTGGTAAGACAGCAATTTATACTGGCATAGATATCTTGTTTCTTGCACTTCGTATAATATCTTAAAAAACTTTTTTTTTTTTAAATGTCGTTCCAAACCAATCGACCAATTCGTACATATTCGTACAAGGTGGAAAATTTGTGCCAATTAATTCTAATTCGTATGACCTCACTTGTACGATTTCGTACAATTTGTCCAAATCCCAGTGACGGGTAGGTTTAGCGGCGTTGTAAGGTGTAGGTCATTCGTACAAATACATATGAATTGGCAACTCGTATTAACGTACAATTTAGCAACGTACGAATTTGAACCAATTAGCCACCTCATAAAATATGCACAGATTGTCATGAGATCGGGTTGGGTTTGGACAACACTCACAACCAATTTGTACGTTTTCTATGAGGTGAAAAATTTGTGCCAATTCGTACAACTTCACTTATACGATTTCGCACGATTTGTTTCAACCCCAGTGACGGGTAGGTTTAAAGGCGTGGTTAGGTGTAGGTCATTCGTACAAATTCATACGAATTGGCAACTTGTAAAATACGTAGGATTTAGCAAAAATCTTATGCATTAGCCACACCGTAAAATATGTACGAATTGCCATGAGATCAGGTTGGTTTGGAAAGACATGGTGTTTAGTGAAAAAAATATATATATTTAGGGGTTGAGTAACCCTTTAACTTTGTTCTACTATCTTCTTAGCTCTACTAGAGAAGTGTCAAACATTTAATTTATAATTTAACGCGTCTCTTTTCCCTTTCTTGTTGTCCAGCCAGTCGCAGTGCCTTCTCTGTGGCTCTTACTGACACACGCCTCTGTGTCGGCCCCAATCGTGAAGACTCTGTGGTGAAGTATAGCAGTGTGTTTGTTAACCTGGGAGACAGCTACAGCACTGACACTGGTGCTTTTGTAGCACCGCGTTCTGGTGTCTACAGCCTGGCACTAACGGTTTATAGTGATTCCGGCGCTCCTGGAGTCGCTTTGGCTGCTTGTGCTCGACTCCGACTGAACGGGCGCACTATTGCATCACCAAATGAGACCAACCTTCAGGATGAAGAGGACAGCACTAGTGCTTTGCTAGTAGTGCAGCTGCATGCTGGAGACAGGGTGGATGTTGCTCTTCCAGCCGGCTGCTCTCTGTGTGACAACAGCAACCATTACAATACCTTCACTGGCTTCCTGCTCTATGCAACTGATTAATATAAAGAGAACTAATTCTGTGTTTCAAATGACTTACTACACAGTGTATACTTTACATTACACAAAAAAAGTATGAAATACAATACTTAGTATGCAACAGTTACTTAAACTTGATGTGGTTGTATGGTACTTTTTTTCGAATGTTGCAATTTCCTATAATATATTTCTCTCTCCACAAAAATCTGCACATTTACACATTTAAAGTGACTTCTTTCAAGCTACACTAAGTGTTTGAATACAAATATGAGGTCTGAGAAATAAAAAGGAATATAAATTTTTTTTAACACAAAGGTCAGAAATTCAGAAATACTGAAATACTGCTATTTTCTGAAATAAAAATTGTGGTTATTTTCCTCTGACACATTCAAATGGCCTTTATATTTAAATCATGTTCTCTTACCCCAAAAAAACCTCAGGCATAGATTCAGCAGACACTGAAATTTTGCATCACATTGGTTTAATGTTCCAGAAGTACACATTTTCCATTTTCCACTTGAATATATTCTTACAAAGTTCATCTTTGGTAGTAATACTGATATTAAATATAAAATATTTATTATTATTTACAATTATTTACATACTATTATCAAATGTAGGTCAAATGAAGAGTATTTAGACCAATAAAGCTTAACAGCTGTTATAATTATAACATCACCCCATCCCATCTCTGTTTTCTTAACATATATTTAGTGTAGATCTGTTTTATGGACTATTTTTATTAAATAAAATAAATACAAAGAAATGCTATAGTAATAATAATTACACATCATTATTTACAAATATTGTGTGAACATAGTCGGTCGTTATTACACTACATTTATTTATTTATTTGTTTGTTTGTTTGTTTGTTTAAAATGCAATCCATGGACAAAAGTATTGCAATACACTTTTTACTCTTAATTATGGAATTCAGGTATTTCAATCAGATCCATTGCCACAGATGTATAAGATCAAGCACTTTTACCAATATATTTTGGAAAATCCCACGCTTTTACATTTTGGGAACAGTTTGAGGAAGGTCCATTTCTATTCCAATATGACTGCCCCAGTGCACAAATGTTCCACATACAGTACATGGTTGAATTAATCTGATGTGGAAGAACTTTTTTTATGTTTTTGTGTTAGGTACACTGATTGCTGGTCAGCAGGCAGATCCTGATGTGGTGTGTTCCTAGGTTAACATCTTTGTAGACCCTGGAACAACATTGAGATTAACCAATCTGATTTGAAGAACAAGTTTGCAGTTTTTGTCAACTTTAGGCTTACAATCATGTTTGGTGCTTGTACAGCAGTGTCATTCATCTATCATTTCCTAAAGTACCCATTTACCCATGGGTTCTTATGGGTTTAGTTTTAGATAATGGTCAAGACAAAATGTTTTGATTAAAATGTTGTTCCTGGGTCAACAAAATATGTTTAGGAACATTTCTAACTCAGCAAAATCAGGATGTGGCGGTTGGGCACTAGTCTACTTCAGCAGCTGACATGAAATATGTTTTGTCAAGTTGACAAGTTTTGAACTATCATTTGTTAAAACTTCTTTAAAGACCAATTGATACGTCTTATATAAGATTATATAGGTACTAATTCAAAAAAGGCTTTATTGTCTATTCTAGAATAGAAATCTGTCTCTGAAGAAGTCTTAAACTTTCAATCATAAACTTTCTTTGTTCTTATTTAAGAGACTAATAGCAACTGAGACGAACATTCTCTTATAAAAACAAGGTTACCTTAAACCATTTCCACGATGGGAACCATTGAAAAGAAGCATGGATAGGATGTAATGGATCCATATCAATAGGAAATGCTTCTCTTTCAACTTTCCTTTGTATAGAGTTCTGAAAGAGGCACATTGTCTTTTATATTGTTTGCCTGGTTTACAGTCCTTGAAAGCTTGCATTTACTCTTAAAATAGAGTTAAACCAAGAAAATAATATTAAAAATGAAAATGATCAGAGCTCTGGATATGACGCTGCTCAACCCAGTCTCATACAAAAATGTATCCTGACTACGTTGGTCCAAAGTGCAAAACGTAGAGGGGTTACAATAATGGCTCTTAAATTGTATGACTGTTACGTTTTTTGTCACGGTTTAGCTGTGATCCACGCACGGATTTGGATTCAAATAT
>JAUCNO010000191.1:15398782-15419481 GCA_032353835.1 Enteromius viviparus
GTTTGGATTTGTCAACCCAAAACTAATCCTGTAACTCTGAGTTTGTTTAGCCACCATCATGGTACAGGCCCCTGGTGAAAATTTCATGTCAACAAAACATATTTACTGGGGAAAATGGTGATGTTTAATACTTACTTTACTCTGCTTATAATTTTGGAAAAAAAATAAAATCTTAATTACTCTGAAAGTAACATTTCCCTTGTTTTCTGTCCTTTCCTGAAGCTGGATGCAAAATAGCCTTCACTGCTGCGATGCTTCCAATGACTGGATGTCTTGGGCCGTTCACCAGCAACGTGTCTATCTCTTACCAGTCTATCTCCCTCAATCAGGGCAATGGCTACAATCCTGCGCTGGGTGAGCAGCCCACAATGCACTGCACCAATGCTGCTTCACAAACCAGAACTTCAGGAAATGAGTGGAAGACAGGAGGCTCTGTATGAGCTTAATAAACACGAGCAGAATCTGCTTTGTCTAAATCATACGTTCAGCTCTTTTGAAGTAAATTATTGTATTTATGAAAGTATTTGCATTTTAAAAAATGTTAGTTTTCTCCAAACCAGATTTAAACGATACATAAAACATCTGAAAGTTTTACAACTGATCACACATACCATAAAAATACTTCACACGTTTGACTTTATTGTTTAAAATACGGCAGCTGTGAAAAAATTTGGCATCTGAAGAACCTTTCTGTTTCTCAAAAGCCTTTTTGTGGCGAAAGAAGGTTCTCCAGATTATAAAAAGTTAAGATGATTTTATTGAATCACTATAAACACACCTTTATTTTTAAAGTATCCCTGTTAAAGGTTATGAAAGGTTCATAATGTGCGTCACTGCGTTTGTTATTATGCTTCGGGCTTATGTGAGCTGGTTTTCTGATTGGATATAGTTTCTTTTCACGTGATAATCTCCAGATCATATGTGCGTTTGTCTTACCTGCTCAAGGACTCCAAACAATTCCCTCAACGATTCCTTTTTCCAAACTTCTTTGCATGAAGCTAATCTGCACTGATTGGTCGATTTCATTTCAGTTTCATAATAAAAGCATTTGTGAGTACAGCGCTGCTTTGACAACATGTCTAGAACTCTTATGTCTATAACTGTTAACAGACAGTCTACTAATCCTCTAATGACTGCTAGTTGACATGGAATGCAAAGTTACTTACTGTTAGTAGACTGTCTATAGTGGACCATCGAAATAAAGTGTGACCAAACTTATAGAGTTATGCAATGCAATGCATCCAGTTCAGCAAGTTTGAACAGAATAAGCCAAGCTTAACTCATCTGATGGTTCACAGGCACATTCACGGCTCCTCACGCTGGCCTCTACTCCTTCTCCTTCACGGCGTACTCCAGCGTGGGCAGCGCAGGTCAGCGGCTCTACCAGAAGGTGCAGATGATGAAGAACGGTCAGCTGGTCGCCTCGTCCTGGGAAGATAACCGTGAGGACTCGGAGGACAGCAGCTCTCAGACGGTCCTTCTGCAGCTCAGACGGGGCTGTCAGGTGTATGTGGAGCTGATGTCCGGCAGACAGCTGTGTGGAGACACCCAGGGCCAGAACACCTTCAGCGGATACCTGCTCTATCCTAGCTCGGACCAATGAGAAATAAAATAACTGTACACACATACACAGCTGTCTTCCTCGGAGATTACATCAATGGATAAACAAGATCTTAGTCTTCGAATAAAATTGTCATGAAAGTGACTAAACGAACATGTACCCTACTCTTGCAAGACAGTATATGGCTTTATGAATAAAGCTGACCTTAATAATTTTCTGTGGTGTTTTATTCTTCTAATGTGTTGATATGCTCAACTGAATAAAAATATCAAACCAGATTTATTTATAAAATGATAACCAAATGTGGTAACGCTTTACTTATGCTGTGTATAATGCAATATAAAGAGTTATGAAAGGCTATTGCATTGCTTATAATGCATGTGCAATGCACAATATCCTCTCTAAATAATTATAACTTAATTTATTGCCTAGTTTAACTGTATGTTAATAGTGTTTTACTGTATTAACTGTGGTTACAATTATTCATAGATTGTACAACAATAATAATTTCTCTATATATATACGTACAGTAAAGGTCATTTGGATAGTGTTACTGTGATCCTAATATAATTTGTTGGTAACACTTCAGAATAGGGGTCCAAAATAATGCATAATGCAATAATTAAACCTTATAAAAAAGCACACAAATATGAGATATTACAAGAAACAGTTTCTATAAAAGTAATAGTTGATAAAGTGAAGCACTTTATGTTAAGGACCAGTTCTCGTCACTAACTAACATGTGTGTTACTAGCAGATTAGTTTCCATAAAACACATATAGTGACCATGTACTAGATCTATAACCCCATACCTAAACCTAACAACAGCCTTATTAGCTACTAACATGCAGGAAATTGGAAAAAAGTCGCAATAAATGAATAGTTGCTCAATATTGGGAATTGAACCTTAAAATAAAGTGTGACTGAGATATAGTAGCATAGCATGCCTCCAGCATTAGATGAGGTAGTATTGAACACACGCTGGGGAGTATTTTGTACATAGAAGGCCTTGTTAGCGGTAGCTTCTTAAGTTTCAGTAAATCATCTCGCTTCATCACTAGTATTCAGCATTTCCCTTCTGCACTGAAACACCTTATATACCGTATACTGCTGTTACGCATCTCTGATGTGTGTTCATATCTATACACTCCATCTGTCAAACTATTCCGTTTATGTCCCTGTCTAAACTCAAAGCTTCCACCTCCAGCTCCTCTTTCTCTCTGCTGAGGCAGTGATGAGGTATTTGGAGAATTCTGCTCTCTGACCAAACAACAGACTCTTGGCCTGGTTCCTGTCCTCATCCAAACCTCTTCCCAAATAAGGCTTTGCTTTAACAAGGGGCTGAACCAGAAAGCTGAAGTGCAGAGCGGAGAGGAGGGTGGGCTTGAGAAAAACAGCGTGTCCTTTTAAGGTGCCAATTTCCTTTTCTCTGCCCCCTCTGACCGAATGCCTGTTTTTTATGTCTCTAATGGAAAAGACATCTCATCTTGAAACATAAAGCTCCAGGGTGACTGCTCCTGTACCAGCGACAAAATCATCTTCATCTTCACTAGAGTAAGTATGTTTTTCTTATGCCTTCGGCTCCTTTCAGTCAGGTGTTTTGCTGGCTTTTAAATATCATAAATGAATAGTTCATGCAACTCTATATGCTCTACAAAACAAAATCTACAAGCTATCTTTAAAAACAAACCACACCTAAAAATATCTTACATTTAGTATCTTTGTGACTTTTTGATTGCAAGCTCATTTCAATGTTTCTGTAATATATCACACTTTTGATGTGTAGCGCAAGCTTCCTCTTTGTTGCAAGCTTAAACGTTTTAATTACAGCATTTTATATTTATTCATTAACACTGAATGCAGACTTGGCCTAATCCAGTTCCCTATGATTACATTATCATTGATGTAACACTAAACTAAAGCACTCAGACAAGACCGGGGGGAATACATCAAGTAAATAAATAATAGAAATAAACTTAATTAAACAGAAACATTATTTATATGTTTATTATAGGTAGATAAAGTGGAGGCATTAATTAACCAATCAGCTTCATGAAGAAGCCAGCATGAACTAATAATAGAGGATAAATGCTCATGTGTGACCCTGAAGCACAAAACCAGCCATAAGGGTCGATTTTTCAGAATTGAGATTATATACATTTACCTCAAAGCTGAATAAATAGGATTTCCACTGATGCCGAGATGAAACTGTGAATATCTGAGGATGTAAACAAATATTGAGAAAATCACATTTAAAGTTGTCTTAGCAATGCATATTACTAATCAAAAATATTTACGGCAGGATTTACTAAATATCTTTATTTAATATCCTAATGATTTTTGGCATAAAAGAAAAATGGATGATTTTGGCCCATATAATGCATTGTTGTGTATTACTACAGATATATCTGTGCTCTTATGAGGAGTAGATTACAATGCAATATCGAAATATAAAATTATATGAAAACCTGCAGGGATGGTTCACACCCAAAAAATTACAATTCTGTCATCATTTCCTCACCCTTGGGTTATTCCCAACCTGTTGAACACAGAAGATGTTTTGAAGAATATCAGTACTCAAACAGTCACTGGTTCCCATTGATTTCCACAGTATGGGGGAAATACTATGGAAGTCAGTGTGAAAATACTATACAAATGATGACAGGATTTTCATTTCGGGGTGAACTATTCCTTTAAATGACACTTACAAAGGTGTGAATGTCATAGCAGTGGAAGATACAAGCACTTTCATTTTGAATGTTTTCTCGGGGCTAACTTCACCTCTGGTTTGGTAACGTGTTATCTGATGTATAATCTTCAGGAAAACCAGAAAACATTCACATTTGACACTTTTATTTTAATGTAATATAACATTTCAGCAAATGCATTTTCATTACTTGTCCTGAAATGAATAATATTTCAAAACTAAATGAATAAGTTTAACAAAAAAGTGCAGGTGTAATGCTCATAGGGTGAATGACTTTAAACTCGTTCCTTAAGGTTGGGACTTCAGAGGAGCGCAGAATGGCAGCACAGGTGAAGGTGGTGTGTGTGTGTGTTTGAGCTTGGCTTCGATGGCGTTACAGACTGCTGAAACGTGTGAATGTAACTGATGGTGTTTCTGGAGGAGCATGTTCATCTGATCCACTCAAGGACTATATGAACATGTGAATCTCTCTGCGGTTGCTTTGTGTTCAACAGTTTAGCTCAAGTAATCCAGTTATTATATTGTTTTATAACTGAGCTGAACTGTTTGCTGTTGGAAATGTTGGAATGCAACATTTAAGCATGATTTGTACTTCGATTTTTTGGGCTTTGCGGCTGCTTCCAATCACATCATTGGCTTTTTTTTTTTTTTTCACTTTTTTGATGGTGTTTAGCTTAATTTAAAAAGATAAAGGTTTGTTTCAGGAGAAGAGGATTTCAGGAAAGGTAAAATAATGAAAATCTTCCCCCAACTGTGTTCACCACACAAAATATCTAATAACATTTGACAGAGGAACGTTTCAGACTACACTGGAACAACAGCAATACAAAGTTATAATAAATCTGACATGGAATTACACATATTACAAAAACTTAATATGATACTATGGACTTCTCTTCTTCGCAGGGAGCTTCAACCATGGCAAACAAGGGTCCATCTTATGGGATGAGCCGCCAAGTGCAGGATAAGATCGAGCAGAAGTACGACCCGGAGCTGGAGCTGCGTTTGGTGGAGTGGATCGTGACTCAGTGCGGAGTTGGGAAACCAGAGGCTGGAAAACTGGGCTTCCAGGTCTGGCTCAAAGACGGATGTGTAAGTCCTGCATGTGTGTGGCTCTCACAGGAATCATGCTAGCAACTCTACTTTTCAGAAAAGCCTATCAAGAAACAGACCTTAAAGGGTTAGTTCACCCAAAAATGAATATTCTGTCATTAATTTCTCTCCCTCGTGTCGTTCCAAACCCATAAGACCTTTGTTCATCTTCAAAACACAGATGAAGATATTTCTGATGATATCAGAGAGCTATCTGACCCCCCCATAGACAATAATCCAGATCCAGAAGCATAGTAAAAACATGGTAAAACAGTCCATGTGACATCAGTGGATCAACTTCAGTTTTGCGACGCTACAAGAAAACTTTTTTGTGCAAAGAAAACAAAAATAACATAATTTACTCAACCGTTCTTCTTCTGTGACTTACATCAGAAGTCAGAAGTCAACAAAATTATTAGAACCCTTGGTATAAGAGGTTTTGGTTGTTTTAGTTGAATTGGCCATTACAATACCCATAAAACAAACTATTGCTGGAACTACCAGCGACGCAGGGAATCTGCTGAACATTGAAATTGATGGACTGACCCCAGATCTAGAAAACTCAACAACAACAAAAAGCTTTTGGTTTGAGCTGCAGAAGACTTGGGATCATCAGTGTCAGATCTCAGGAAACACACTGTGCTGCTGTAATCATACCAAATATTATAATATAAAACAGTAAGACTCATCTGATATTTGTTGTGTTCAGAGCAACCGTCTGCATGGTTCATTCTGGCCATCGCATAAATCATCAGATGCAAACTGATCAGCTATTATTAGAACAACCAAAAGCCAAATTATTCCAAACTTAACAAGACCCACGTGATGTAGCTGAATCCAGAAAAATTAAGCAGAATATCTAAACCTTTTTGCCCAGAATCATTTGGAGCAGCTGTTGGGTGAATGATAAATAAAATAATAATAAAGACAAACAAAAGTCCATTTCTTAATTAACAAAGGTAACCTCTGCTCTGTAAACATCCAGAGAAAGCTCAAGAAGCACCCATAGGATCTAAATTAACTGCTGAAGAGGTTAACACAGACTCTTTGGAGGAAGATGTAGGACCCCCGACTCTCGCTGAGGGCTGCTTGCTTTGTAAGGAGCTGAACTCATCCGTACTTGTGCTGTTTCAGGAGATCTCTCCACTGGACGTTAAATAGAAAATGTTCTGGTCCATCATTACTAATAGGCTAACATCTTAACCATCTTATTTCACTCTCACACTCTCCTAACCCATAGTACTTTACCTGCTTATAACAGTTTACTCATCCATTCTTCTCACCCAGATTATGTCTTCTGCCATTTTAGAGAGTATCTCAACACATGCCTAAGCTTTCCTCTAGACGTAAACAACCATAGATTACATTTATGCATGTGGTTTCATTTGGGTAAGATTAGGGATGTAGAATATCGCCATGCAGAGTATTTTTAAACAGACCAACAGATGATCTGACCACATTTCATGATGAACCGATGAAGGCTGTAAGATGAGTCCAAAAAAAGTGAAAGACTTCATAATTGGCAGAAGAAATGTTAAGAAGAATTAAAACTTCATAACACTGCTGTTGAGTGACACAGATGAAGTATCTGCACGAGTGACTTGGTCTTAATGAAGTAATCTGGTGTTCAGGTCTTGTGTGAGCTCATCAATACTCTGTGTAAGGACAAGCCTGTGAAGAAGATCCAGAGCTCCAGCATGGCCTTCAAACAGATGGAGCAGATCTCACAGTTCCTCAACGCTGCGGAGAAATACGGCGTCGTCAAAACCGACATGTTTCAGACCGTAGATCTGTGGGAGGGTGAGTTCAAATATATATAATCCTGAGAAACATTCAGATCATACGTCAAAGATCACCATTCAATAAGTTTAAGTTATCACTGTTTACATTTCTTTATTTAACCTTAAATAAGTCAAACATTTAATGTACTGCATGAGACGAAGCAAAGCTAAACTAGAACTATGTTTTATTGATGAAGTAATCATTTACATCTGAAATGCTTTCAGATTTTTGAGATATCACCTTTGTTATTAGGAAAAGCATCTTTTTGTGTTGCACAATATTTCTTAGTACAGAGTAGTTAGGTCTAGTAGGGTCTAGTTATTAATTAATTTTGCATTCATCTTCAACCCAGTAATATCTACAGTGTCTGAAAGAGCTAAATAGAAAAAAGAATCACCTGCAAACACCATCTGTTTGAAGCCAGTGTTGGGAAAAGGTACTTGTAAAAGTAATGCATTACAACGTTGCGTCTAAAAAACTAAATCTGTTTTTGAGAGCGATACTGCGAATACTCACAACACAAATCGCTGTCAGTACAAACAAATACCACCCGAGCTGTAAGCATGAACAGACTACATCAGAAATGTTTAAGAGAACAAGGTCCTGAATATGTTCTGCTTATAGGATATGCTTTTGTATCCTGAAAGGTGAGATTTTTATTTAACGTCCTGTTCATATAAATCCTTAGCTTTATATATATATATATATATATGCATAAATAAGCTGACAAAATACTACACAATTACTAAGCTAGTTCTAACTTCAGAAATAACCTTGTTTTACTATTAAAATAAATAGTCAATATATTATACTATATATATAAAAAAGTTACTATAGTTAAACCATGGTAAGTTAGCCACACTAACCTAGTTTACCCATGGTATTTGTTGCTATAGACTATGGTTAGAACACAAGAAGGTCAAAACAGGTCAGATGTCAGTGCATCTTCACAGCTTGTGTGTATAAATGAGCTTTACTCATGCTGTCAGGAAAGGACTTGGCCGCGGTGCAGAGGACACTCATGGCTCTGGGAAGCATCGCCGTTACAAAAGATGACGGCTGCTTCCGAGGAGATCCCAACTGGTTCTTCAAGTGAGTCCCAGCCATCACACGGACACAGGCTTATAGATGAAACCAATATTTCAGAACTGTTGATGATATCTGCTCACTGTCTGCCTGCAGGAAAGCTCAGGAGAACCGGAGAGACTTCTCTGACGACCAGATTAAAGAAGGGAAGAACGTCATAGGTCTGCAGATGGGATCCAATAAAGGGGCATCCCAGGCCGGCATGACAGGCTACGGCAGACCTCGACAGATCATGAACCCATGAACCCATCGCTCGCTAGTCCCTCTCCACCGCAACCCAGCAGAGCTCCACTCAGTCCTAAAACCAGTTTCCACACCAGTGTCAGGCCCTGCTTATGGAACATCCTTGGTCTAATTAAAATGTTCTTTGTTAAACGAAGGAGAATTGTGTTTTTTCTGAGAGCAACACGACTGCAAGTCACCAAAATCCTCCTCATTTACTTTACATTAGTAAATACTCTCATGCAGGTTAATGCAAATGTTCAGTTTTGCCGTCACATTAACAGCGAATGATAATGTATTTATGTCATGCCAGATGATGCTTGATGTTACAGATACAGTAAAAAACTGATTTAGGTACACAATGCACACGTTTAACACAAATATTAGCGTGATTGTAACGTGACACTGTGCAACAGCTGAGTAGTTCAATAAACAAAGTTGAAATTAAGTGACTTACATTTTAGACACAATATTGCTCTGTTTTGCTGAAAATACTGCTGTGCGTCTCCGAGCAATACAGCGGTTCTTTACTGAATTGAATCCACGATTTTGAAGGGAGTCAGTGATTCAGAAATCCAGTCATACTTCTCTTGATTCTGATTGAATCTGCTATTTGAACGAATCAGTTGAACGAATGACTCACAGTCCTTTGCCGCCACCTCCTGCTGGTTTGGTTTCTTTTTTTTTTGCATTAATAATATTTATAAAAGTAATCTTATAAAATGATTTCTGCATTTGAAATGTTGCAGTGTAAATACATTTCTAGAGAATATCTGTAACTTAGTCCAGATTATAGGAATCGTAATAAATCATTTGTGCAAATATATATCTTTGCATTGAAAAAAGTCTCTTATAGTTCTTAGAAAAAAATCAGTATCGGCCAATAAAATTGCAATCTGAGCATCTTTAGTCTTGTGTTAGAGGCCGAAGCTTATATGTCGTATACAAAGACTTCTTTGCCAGCGATTGCTCAGAGTCAGCTTCACTTACTTCATTACAGAAACGAACTGGCTTGCTATTAACATCGTGTGTTGATTTCAAGAGCTCGTCTAATAATACTTCAGAGATAGTAAAACAGTTTCCCTTTTTGTTTTTATTCAAACCACATCTGAGTTCTTGTTCAGAAGAATACCACACTCCAGTAAAAAACAAACAGGATAGAATCAGTAAAACGTCTGCAGGCTAGCAGACCTCCAGTTTAAACAATCTCTTTCTGTCTTTCAAGATTCAAGTGTCTGAGGTATTTATACTCAGAAAAGACCCAATAGTGACGCATTCAATGCATCACCATCAAAAAAAAAGTCATTATATTAAACTCCATAAAACATCATTCACTCACCCAATCACATCACATTCTCTCAATCATCCAATCAGACGAGGATTTAAATACTGCACTCTAAATCAGGCACTCTTATCAGATAACGTTCTCATGAACTCATCAAAGAAAATGAAACAAGGCAACTCAAAACAGAGCATTGGCTCAAACAAAATCAAAGTGCAACCTGAAGTCTCAAAGGAAAGAAACCGACGAAGACAGAGCTGGTTTTCCTGAGTGCTACGTGTTCTCCTCAGCAGCTATGAGCGGGACTTTATACTCGCTGTCCATCTCGGGCTGGATATCCACCACCTGACTGTCCTCTAGACCCGTGGGTCCGGCCTGAAAGCCTCGGTGGCGTCCCGTGCCGCCCATGCTGCACCCGTGCGAGTCCCAGTGAGTCAGGGTCACCTCCAGAGTATAGTAGAGTGACCAGAAGAGAGCGAAGCAGCCCAGCAGCAGCAGACACTGCAGAGCACAACACCAGCACTTACTCTCTCAACATCTGACATGCTCTTTAAGAAACATTCATTACTGCTATTATCAATATTTAACCCATTAACTCGTCACCCAGTTTAGTTCACTATAACACAAATAAACCCAGAAATGAATACCTTTCTTTAGCAGGGATGGTTTAATTTCAGATTCTGAACACTATTTATTAAAAATACTGACAAAGAAATTTGAGTGAAAAAAGACTGTAAAAAAAATAAAATAATAAATCGTACCTTCAGGGTGCTGGAGGTGAATGGGCTCACGATTTCAGGAGGAACGTCGATACCAGGAGGACAGGGAAGAGCAAAACCGCTGTTCAGATACTGTCCGCCCATGGCCTCTTCAACAACCCTGACAGTCCAAACAAACACTTTAGCACGAGCAACACAAATACACTATTAACTACAGCTTTAGCCTGTTTGACCTCTTATTATTAGACGGAATAGTGAGTTTAGGTGTGGGGTGGATGAAGGCCTCACCTCCGTCTCTCTTTGACCTGCTGAGGAGACAGAGACGAGCCGTACAGAGTGAGTTTCCAGTGCTTCAGGACCCCTGATGACAGAGACGACTCTTCTGAAAGACAGAAACACACACAATATAATATTTATTTACTTTTATATATATTTGTATTTTATTATATAAAATCCCATTTGAATGTGCTGCTACAATGCTCACTCAAAATACTACTGAAAAGGAGAACAAGAGGTTTTTATGTCAAAACTGAGACCAAGAATGCAAATTAATCACTTTTTCTAGAAGGACATCTCTGAGGTCACACACTCTTCTCACACCAGACGGTCACATGTTTAGAAAGCCATGCAAAATTAATACAAGTTCAACTTGAGACTTGATGAGTCTTTTGTATTAAACACTACATGATGCTGTTTTATTTCTAATTGTTTAAGCAACTTAATTATATAATAATGGTTAGTAAACATTATGCACTTTTTTAAAGACAGT
This sequence comes from Enteromius viviparus, assembly GCA_032353835.1. Taxonomy (NCBI): domain Eukaryota; kingdom Metazoa; phylum Chordata; class Actinopteri; order Cypriniformes; family Cyprinidae; genus Enteromius; species Enteromius viviparus. The sequence continues at coordinate 15,410,003 of JAUCNO010000191.1, forward strand.
CATGTTATTTTTTGCTTTGAATAAACATGCTTCCCTTGAATCGCGCCTGGAGAGAAGCTTTTTTTCCCCTCTAACCTTTGCATTGAAATATAAATCAAATACTGATTACATTTTAGTACAACATTCGAATGTGGTTTTTCACCCATTCTGACAGCCCTGAAGCTGATCTTACTGTGGTCTGTGATCTGTAGTCGGTACTGTCCCTCGGCTCTCTCTCCCCAGCACCGCACACTGGAGAACGTCCAGTCTGTGAATCCAGTCGGATCTCTACAACACAAGCAGTGTTAAAAGCGGTCCCACGGGTTCAGAAGGCATGTGTGTGTGTGGAGTGAATCACTCACACGTCCAGCGACCTCCGGGCCCCGATCAGAGAGCTCATCCCACTGGGACAGACGAGCCGGATCTCCACGTTCCCTCGCCGCGGATGAGCTATAGTCAGCGTAACAGACACGTGCTCCAGCGTCTGCATGCCCGACTGCTTCAGATCAGACACAGAGACTGGGACAATCAGAGACAACCGTCAATATTCTTGTAGCTTTGAAGCAAACTCAATATAAGCATGCAACAGCAAAGAGCATTGCTATGAATCAATTACAAAGATTGTAAGCATTGTGCTATGGTACTTATTAATGAAAAAAAGTCTCAGATTTCACAACCTGTCCAGTATTTAAACCATAACCGTTTCATATGGAGTGACAGATCTCTGTAGCGCATGAACCCATCATCTCCTGCTTCAGCACAAAATAAACATGACTGAACATCCGAGCACAACTTCACAATCCATATCCTGTCTCATGTCATCAGTGTTTCAGTCGCTCAGAGACATCTACATGACCTCCTGTAAACAATACGCAGGTAAAGTCATATTCAGGCTACCTCAGTGTGACCCTAAAACCCTAAAAAAATTAACTGTAGAGAGGGGCATTTTGATAAAGAAATATCAGCAGCATAACATATTCATTATAATGTTACACTTCTTCAATGTTTAATTTGTTTGAATAAATCCATCGTTTTTTATTGTTTATATTTATTAAAGAAAAATGATCTAAACAAACTGAAGTAGAAATATTATTAAGTTTATTATTTTAAAATCTTTATGAAGTGCAACCTTCTCTTATATATGTTTTGATAGCATTATAATGGATATTGAAAGCTTGTGAATGAGAATGTGTGTCAGCCCCACTATGAAGGAAATAGTCAATGTTTTACTCTCGTAATGCGCGCATCATTCTCGTTTGCTACATTAACAATAAATGTTCATATTTTGATGCATAAAGAGGTCAGTACACTTGTGATATTAATGATGATGTGTCTGTGAATATTATATTTCAAAACACTATTTTAAATGATAATCCTGATGTTCTGCAGGTTGGTTTTATTTCAGTAAATGACACAACAGTGAATTTGTGGGTGATAAAAACCCGATGTATCAACATCAGACGTTTTCCTCCCTAATATCGGTATTGGTCTCCCAAAACCCAAATCAGTCAGGCTCTATAAAACACTGGATTGCAGAAGGGTTAGGGTAGAGCACGTTTCCAAAACAGGAAGAAGAAATGGTCAGATTTTATCTTGAGATACAGTTCTCGCTATTAACAAACCATTCACTACGACTTTTCCCTCAAACTAAGCACTTTATACCTGATAGCAGTTATGAAAAGTTGCGTTAACTCAGAAATCACTTTTATTTCCTGTAGAGCAGCAGCAGCAGTTACAGTGTGATCATATTCTTACATCAGGCTACACTAACCCCATGGCATTTCCTCAGAGAGGTTTGCTAACACAAGCTCCCAGTCTCTGACCTTATAGGGAAGTGCTCTTCTGACAGCGAGAGAGCTATCGGTTCATCACCGTAAACAATTACAGAACGGCATAAACAACAAAAACATTCATTATGTGTCAGATACAAACGCAACAGCAAATAACAAACGACAACGATCCAGCCACTTCACCACAGACCAAACCGAGCCCTGACCTACATTCTTCCCCGAGATAGACCTCCAGAGCTTCTGAAAGCAAGCCATATAAACTCACTTACGAATGCGACTCAATACTTTTCATTTTTGTTAAACTAAACTAAAACCATTTTTCCCCAAAATCCAAAAGAACTTGGCTTCTGAAAAAATTCTGAATGCATTCATTGGAATTTTTCACAGTTTGCTCATTTACATTTAGATTGTAATGAAGCCCGTTTCTGCCACTGGCGAGATATAAAGTCAGAACTGAGTTATAATGGGTAAGCCCCTCCCCTCAAACGCAGACGAGCCAATGGCAGTGGAGGATGAGTGGCAAGGACAGCAGAACTCAGACATCTGTAGGTTTCAGTGTCAGAGAAACCATGACCAGAAGCTTGAATGGGGTTTATGGGGTTTATGTTTGTGTCTGGGACACTTGTGACACTGATTCAGGTAACTGATATTTAATACCATCCTGTGTTGATCCAGGATGTTGTCTTTCATGATGGTATATGAGACTTCTCCACTTGCTTAGTGATCTGTAAACCCTCGCTTCAAGATATCAACCATATTTATTTTTTTATATTTTATAAATAACTCAACAATATTTAATTTAGGTTTGGTGGCTGTCTGCATCCAATATTGTTCAAAAACACCACAGGACAAGGTTTTCACCGCAGCTGTCATTATAAGACTCAACAGTAACTAAGGGGGGCGGGGCTTACCGATAGGTCAATTGAAAGATATAAAGTTGCTATTGCAAAAAAAAGGTCAGAATTGTGTGATATAAACTAGCAATTCTGAGAACAGTCTTTTTTTTTTGCTCAATATTGGACTTTATAACTCGCAAATGCCCTTCTATATCTAGAAATAAAACTATAAAGTCACAATTCTGACTATATAACTAGCAATTGTGAGTTTATATCACACAGTTCTGACATTTTTCTCATAATTGTGACTTTAAATCACAAAACTGCAAGTCAGAAAAAGTTAAAATTGTGAGAAACATTCGCAAAAACTTACGTTTTTTTATTCATTGGCAGAAACAGGCTTCCATACAATATGATAAATAAATGTATGATAATAATGTCATCTGAGAATGAAAATTGGATCGATTGGATGTATTGCCACAATACATAAATAGTGCTGGTGAACCTCTCATTTTAAAAGTGAATCAACCTACAAAGAAAAGGCTTTAGTTTGCACATAAACCTGGACCAATCAATTCAGGGCATGAGTGTAAGACATAAATAACCATCAGCTCTGCTGTTGTTCGAGGAGTCTTGTTTTTCTTATGATGCTCGGATGAAAACCTCAGTTCTTAATAGTTATTAGTGCACATATTTTCCATGACCTAAACTCTGTCAGAAGATTGGGTGAACAACCGTCACAGAGAGAGAGAGAGAGATTGAAGACAGAGACAAAAGACAACAGTGTGAAAGATGTGAGCTCAATGGAGAAAGGAAGCGACCTTTCACTTTCACTGTATACTCCAACGCATAAACATTTCCAAAAAAGGGCAGGCGACTGCTGTGTGTGGCACAGCTCCACTAACAGAGCACACAGCTGTCATAATAGCGCTTTTATGTTAGTTTGGAAATACACAGTAAATAATCTGCTCACACTGCGTTTTCCACCAATAACCTCATCTCTTGCTGTAATTCATAGGTAGTTAAGTTCAGGTGTCATTCATTAATATCTGCTTTATAAGTACTAATAAACATGCACCTGGTTAATACTGACAATTGGTCTTTAAAGTGTTACCGGTGGTTTCACTTCGGTATAATACATCACATCGATCTCTTACCGTTCCAGGTGTGCGTGAGGGTTTTGGGAAAGGCTGGGATGTCCTCACTGGCCTTTAAAACTGGGCTCTGGTAGGACACCAAAAAGGGGATGGACTCCCAGACCTGCCAGAGATACAGATACAGACTCTCAGCCGCTTCTGTGTTTGTCTGAAAGCAGCGCTGCTGTGATAGATCTCTACCTTGGCAGCGTTCACGAGCCTCCAGGCGTTCAGCAAGCCGAAGCCGTACTTGTGACTGTGGTGGAAACCAGCTCCATTGATTCCCCAGTCAGCCTGAGCTTCAGCATCATGCTACACACAGACAGGAACATCAGCATGAGCTAAGAACCTTAACACCACAGTTCACAATAACAACAACAACAGACAGTTTATTAAAGTGAGTAGATCCACCTGTGTTGCGGTGTAGGTGATGATGTGCTGGACGTCCCTCCAGCTGAGACAGGGCCGCACCTGCAGCATGAGCGCCACCATCCCTGCAGCCAGAGGAGCAGCCGCAGACGTGCCTGTGTGTCCGTCCGTACAGCCGATGCCGCTCTGCAGCGACCAGTCAGACGTCACCTGACACAAACACACGTGTGATATATATCATCTGGAACTGCTGTTTTATTGATGTGTGATTTTTGAGTATAATTGCCGTAACCATTCAAAACACCACTGAAGAGGGTATGCATGCATTACATTAAGTCATCTATTAAACACATAAGAATGATCACACATTTAATTTCTTTGACTAGTGCAGGGGTGTCAAACTCATTTTAGGTTGAGGGCCGGATCGGAGAAAATGTCCCCTTGTGCGGGCCGAATTATTTTCTGTTAAACCCTGACACCATTGAAATCCTTCGCTCACAACTACAGTAATATTACCCATACAATCTACAATATAAGTTACACAAATCCAGAACACTTAAGATTATGGTTATTTTAGTGGTGTGCAATATTGAAACAATGTAAATTTTTTTCATTGATTTATTAATTATTATTTTTATAGTGATAATTACCATATTTTTCACTGTGTTATTTGAGAAAGAACCATATTTATTGTCATGGATAAATCAGGTGGCAGTAAATGCCCTTCTATAGGAGTGATCCATTGACTTCTTAGTAAAAAAGATTGATTCAAAACAGCTGATTGGTTAAATGTTTGTTGAGAAACAGCCAGTGATTGTCTTTATGAATGGGTCAGTGCTGCTCGGAAACGCACAACCGGTTGGTTTTTTTAAAACATTTTTCTCTCCGAATCAGAGACGAACAGACAGCATTGTGACGACAACGTAACACACTTAATAATACACTTCTGTTTGTTGAGCTGTTGTATAAAATCAATTAATCTGCGATCACGCTAATATTCTAGTTATAACGTTAGTTAGATCTCTCTCTCTCTCTATTTATATATATATTATATAACAGGACAGGACATTTTGCCTCCATATTTAAATGAGGCTAAATTAGAACTATTCAGATAGCTTTAATCCATCACTGAAAAACTCTCATGATTTTATTTTTTTTTCCAATGTTACAATACAGTTAGGATATTACTACATGATAAATATCCCACACTCCTCGCTCATACGAAGCTGTCCAGTGCCTCACAATGTCATTTAATATTGTACTAGTTTCCCACAGCCACGAGATGTGATTAAAACCCAGCACACTTCACTGATACTCACTATACTGCGCAGCTGTCTGCTGCCGCTGCTGAACGTCACGGCCAGCATAGATGCACACTCTTCCGCATAAAATGGCTTTTTGCCATTCTCATCAACCGCACCTGCAAATACACATCGTCTTAAAAACAGCCTTCGTTTTCTTCTGCTGCTCATTTCCTCATCCTCAGTCCTTCTGAAATCGAAGGGACTTGTTCTTAAGCAGAAGAACTGCATTGATCAGACAAGGTTCTGATATCATTACCGATGGTGACGGTGTAGATGGAGTTAGCATAGCCGTCGTAGTTGCAGTTGTCTTCATTATGTCCTCCATTACCGCTTGCCACAATGAAGATGCTCCCAAAACCCCTCCTGCCTGCGATGACTCCATGCTGCAGCGCCGCCTGCGGACCAACAACACAATCACTCTGATATAAAACACTGATTCATTCCTCAAAACCACTGGGGCTGAAAAAACTACATAATATTAGTATAATAATATACAGAGAATTAAATACACTCCTGAGATGCATCCCCTCATATGTTGGAGGATGAAACTCAGCTTCAGACAGTCTAACCTTGCCCAAAGGATGCGGTCCATCAACTGTCCGGCCATCATCGTCTGGGCCCCAGCTGCAGGACAAAACATACACCTCATACACATCAGCTGGTCAGATGAACATTAGCTAACGGATTATAAACATGCATCTAACACAGTCTAACAACAAACAATCTATAGCTCTCAGCAATAATAAATCCATAAATCCTGAAAAAGTATCAATGTTAGTTAATGTTAACGAACAGGACCTTGTTTATCTGCCCTCAGATGTTTTAATCTGCCTACTAAAATTACAATCGGTTGAAAATAATCTTTGTGAATGCAATCATAGGAACGACAGTATTGAGTAACAAAAGCAAATAAAGCTTGTGTGATAAATGAGTTCAAATATCTATTACATCCCAAATTCTTCAGGGATCTTGTGCAGTACAGTACCTGCAGCTGTAGACGTCATTAACTTGGTAATGCTTATTAAAAGCAACAGCCTCCATGCTGTCTGTGAGGGGTCCGTCCAAGACTCTGATGCCTGCGAGGACACGCACAAACACCGAGCAAAGCAGACTAATTAACCAGTGATGTCATTTAAAAATGAACCAACAATATGAATACTGCGGTGATTTTAATCTAGCCATTGCACTAGCAGCAGGGAAATACAAAACTCAAACCCAACGACACTCAAGAAAAAAATTAACACTTCTTCACTCAATAAATACTTAATCCACTGCTAGTTGTTAAGTTTAGGTGTTGAGTAGGATTCGGGATGTAGAATAAACTCAAGTACAATAAGGCATTAATATATGCTTAATTAGCTCTAATAAATGGCTAATATTCCAGTAATATGCATGCTAACAGGTGTAACGGTTCAAATCAAGTGCTACCGAAGGTGTTTGTAAAAACACTTGCGTATTACTTGTTTACTTATTGCAAAGTACACAAAAAATAGATTATTACATATGCATGCATCACATTTTACTGCATTTAACATTTTATATTTACTAGCAGGCTACAATGGACGCTCAGGCGTTATACATTTTAGGATTTACATGCATTGAATATTCTTTCTTGATGGTTCATTTGTAATTACGGGAGTTAAATAGAATAATGTCCCTTTCTTTCCCAGTGTCCTTTCATTTGAATGACTTGGGTTGTTACCAACATATCTGGTGAAAATTTCCAGTCCACAGCACTTTTAGAAACATAACAATCTGTCTCTGGACTGAAGTCAGCTACCTGCCACTTTGGCTCCGTAGGCGACTCCTACAGCGCAGAAGCTGTTGTTTGAGACGGCGGCGATCTCTCCAGCGCAGCGCGTGCCGTGATGGTTATCGCTGTGGCCGTCAGGATGAGGCATGGGGTCAGGGTCGTTCGAGTTCAGATCGTAACTCCCCTCAGGACTCTAGAAAAACAGCAATCACACAATAATCCTCCACTGCTTAAAGGTGCGATGCATGTTACGCTCAATCAACAGCTACCACAGAAGATCTGTGTTCGTCTAAACACCCAACTGAAGTGATTTCAAACACTGAGGAACAGATGATGAGATGCTGCTGCTGGAGCGTAGCGTGGACTGAAGCTGTACGACTGACTCACATAGTTGGGCTGAATATCTGCCAGTGTGTGCTGAACGCCATCATCCACCACAACCACCGTGATCCCGACGCCAGTGATGTTTCGCTCCCAGACGCCGGTCACATTGACATCCATCCCATGATTCACGTCGTTGTGCTGTAAAAGCAGACGCGCTGATATGAGATGACAGAAATCTGACAGCTTCAAACCAACTGCATTTTTGCATTTTTACTTCACACCCTAAAAAATTATTTTCCCAATTATTATTTTTATTTTCAAATTTTGGTTTATTTTTTATTTCTTTAAAATATTGTTTTTATTTACATTTTTACATTTCCATTTAATTCAAATTTAGTTTTTTAATTTCTTAATCTCTTAAAATGTAAATCGAACAAATACAATGTAAATAATTATTTATTATTAATATTAGTAGTAGTAAATCTGTATCTCAGTCCACTGGTTGAAATGCTTTTTTTGAAGGGAAAAATATGTTTGATTATAGTTGTTATTTTCAGAGTGTTGACATTATTTATTGGTTATCATTTGTATGTTGTTTGTCATTCACCTGAGCTCAGTTTAGAGTTTTTTTTGATGTGCAAAATGTAGAAAATTGCCAAGTTTGCGGTAACTTACTGGGAATTGTCCAGCCCTTTGAATTTCTATGCATGTGTACACTCATACTATTCTATAATTGAATTAATAATGTATTGTATTATATAATTCTGCCCACCAAGCCCTATTTACAGGTTAATGCGACACAATACTCACCAGGTGCCACTGGCTGGGGTATTTGGGGTCATTGAAGGTCACACTCCTCTTGGAGCGTCTGAGGATGTGTTCTTGCGAGTGCCACAGCACATGAGGGTTTCTGTCCAGAGCCGACTCGGTGTCTGTCGAGTCCACGTCTGCGCTGTCTTCCAGAGGCTGGCAGAGCAGATAATGTGCCTCCAGCTGCCCGATCTGACCACGGTTCTCCAGACCCACCTCGTCTGCCACGCTCTGGGCCAGCTGCTCCAGCGAGTGTCCCACTCTCACCGCACCGGTGTCCAGACGCACCGCCCAGGACCGGCCCGGCCCGCACGACCAGGACCCTGGGGAGGGAGAGAAGAAGCAGCGGCCGAGCATCGGTGAAACCACGAGGAGCAGCAGAGGACAGATGCTGAGAAACATCTGTGAGGAGGACGCCATGTCAGCCCGGAGGAATCAGCAGAGCACTTTCTCCACATCAGATCAGCTGAAACACACACATCACATGATGATGGAGTCAAAAATAATGTCAGAAAATATCTCTTTTGTGTGAAGCTGTAGGCATGCATGTACTTGTAACGTGTAGTAAACGTCACCCGTCTGGTTTATTTCAGGTGTAAGCAGTTTAAATGATCTGGCAACACGACTGAACAAATATTTGTCATTTTGTGACATCATGACATCATGTCAGTCAAGAGAGAGAAACCGGATCACGTCGAAAGACAGCGCTCTGTTTATTACAATCATTTATAATACATTGGGTAGCTGTCTAACCCCAGTGTTAACAAATAAATATATACTAAATACACAATAATAATACATAACACGCTATTAATTAAACACGTAGACCTGAGCTCAGCACTGAAGGAAGTGAAAGCTCAAACTGTCAGGACAGAAACAAACATTAAAACGCAGAGACGGCCGTCTTACCTTCTGGCGACGAAAAGTATTTCGCTATGGTTTGTACGTTTTAATACCGAGCTGTTTAGAGTCATTATTCGCTACCAACTCGATCAGCGACATCACTCAAACAGGGAACTCAATCTGCTGCGCTAAACATCCGCAATCGTCATATCCGGTGTCAGCCAAAGAGTCGCAAAAAAAAAAAAAATCCGCTTTCAAATCAGGGCCCGTATCCCTAAAGAATTTTTGTGCAAAAAGTGGCTCCTAGCAGCCAAATTCTAAGAAAATTCTCAGAG
>JAUCNO010000191.1:15428953-15439075 GCA_032353835.1 Enteromius viviparus
AACTCCTGGCAAGGAATTTTTAGGTTAAGTTAGGAGCTCTCTGAGAGGATTCTCAGAATCTTTAGGGATACGGGCCCTGGTCTCTTGATAGTTTTCATCGAATCGTTTAAACTCTGAAATTCAAAATAACATCTGTGCCATAAATCTCTGATAAATTATTAAGTCCAAAAATGACTAGAGAACATGTAATGCCAGACAAACGATAGTTAAAGTAAAGCTACAACAGATTGGTGGTTTCATTAATCTAATACCTTTAATTATTTCGTTGTGGTCGATTCTGCTGGCTTAAAGGTGTTTGAAAAGCGCCCTTCTTCTTTCTCAGCATCATCCCAGCTAACAGGAATCGTTCTCAGAACATTCCCTACGTTCTTTAAAAGTTAAATAAAAGTCAAATAATGTTTTTGGAACGTTCTAGTAATGTTGAGAGAACATTAGAAAACGACGTTCTTTGAACTTTGTATTAATAATGAAATTGAGGTGGAAAGAACGTTGTAGGAACGTTAAGCTAACCTTAAGATAACGTTGTGCTAAAATTAAAAAAACTGAACAATTTAACGGTTTAAGAACATTAGAAATCGACGTTCTTTGAACGTTGCATTATTAATGAAATTGAGGTGGAAAGAACGTTGTAGGAACGTTAAGCTAACCCTAAGCTAACGTTGTGCAAAGATTAAAAAAACTGGCCAATTTAAAATTTTTAGAACGTTAGAAATTGACGTTCTTTGAACGTTGTATTAATAAGGAAATTTAGGTGGAAAGAACGTTGCAGGAACGTTATGCTAACCTTAAGATAACGTTACAGCAATGTTATGCAAACTGGACATTTCCACATTTCTAGAACATTCCAAATCACGTTCCCACAACATTCTCAGAACATAACTTTGTTAGCTGGGATCCGGTGCTCAAAACTCACTCATCATCAGCTTGTGTTGTGAGAAGTGAAAGCACATGTCCCTGAATGTGTTGTCCCAATGCACTTCAGCTTCTAGACTGAAAGCCAAGAGCGCATCGAGAAATAAGACACACTGAATCAGGAAACAGCTCCTCTGTCCTCCAGCAGAACCTCCTAGCTCTTCCTCAGGAGGAGACGCTTGCAGTGAAACCATGTCCTTTCAGTTGCATCTCTATCATAAGAAGAATCAACTCAGAAATATCCTCCCCTTCTCTTTTAGAAACAATAGAGCTTTATGAGGAGCTCAAGAGACAGGTTTTTACTCTCATTATATTATAATTCCAAAGAAAGAAGCGCCTGTGGCCAGTAATGGATCTACTTGCTCTTAAGAAGTTCTAGTACAATTCAAACATTTCTGTTTAAGCAGATGGCATACAATATGAACAGACATAAGATTTATGAACAGGACGATGCTTCATCAATGTCTCAGAATTAAGCTTTATTTATTTTCTCATTTTCCATGACTTTTCAAAACATTCCTGGTTTTCTGGGACACTTGTGAACTCCGGCAGTTTGCTGATGGATGAGTATTTATAGACCTCATGCTGCCAGGACAAACTTTGTTAAACGTTTAACCGTCTAGCTGTACCCAAGATAATGTGCTTTATACTCACACGCATTAGCTTTTATTCAAGCGTAAGCCACTGATAAACATGCACATCACAAACACACTTCTGATGCATTAGTATTGGTATTTTATTATAAACAGATAAACATACACCCTTATCGCAATCTTTAACATCCTTTCTGTCAGTGGTTGTCTTCTCTAGCTGAGCTCACAGATAGTGATGGAGGAGCCGACTCCAGACCAGAAGCGGAAGCTGGGGAAGAGAGGTCTGTCGAAATGCGTGTGAACGCAGCATATTTCTTGGGCCTGATTATGTGAGACTCTGTAAAATGCCAGCATGCCGGTCTGCTGGTCCAGATAGACCCCGATGCGTTTGGCTTTGGGAGCGACTAGTGCGGTTTCTTTCCCATCATGCCACATGGAGAAGGCCTTGCCAGACCAGTAGAGGCTCCAGGACTGTGTGTTGTGACCCAGTCTGGCGCTGTCATCAGACGCAGAGCGATTCATGTCCTTATACGCCACGCCAATCGTCACCTGAAGAGGGCAAATGCATGTCATGAGACCAAAGGAATAAATCCAGTAGCTGTAAATGAAACATGACGACTTTAGATAAAGCTTCTGCTTCATAAACTATTTTTATAATAATAATAATGATATATATAATATATAAATATATATATATATATATAAATACAAACACATACAGGTATATGTATAATATAGAAATATATTATACACAATATAAAATATAAGAAAATTAATGTATAGACAAATATTTTCTAAATATACTGTATGTGTGTGTATTAATATTTACAAAATAAATATACACTGTACACATACATATATAATATAAACAAAAACTTTTATTTTGGATGCAATTAATCACGATTAATCATTTGACAGCACTAGTTTTTATATGAATAGCACGTCATGTAAATGTGATTGATGTGAAGGCTGCTCTCACCCTCTGTCCGGTCCACTCCACCTCCCAGTAATACGGGCTCCCAGCCAGCCGCTCCACACACATCACCTGCCTCCAGAACATGAAGCGATCCGGATGTTCCGGATAATTCTGGTTCTCTGCGCAGAGAGTCGCCTTGCGATACCCATCAGACAGACGAATGTGACGGAAAGCACTGCAGTGATCCAGTGTGGGCTCGATGCGGACTGAAAGGAAACACACACCGTTACAAATGAAAAATAAAAGAACAAAGCATGCTCAAACAAGTTTAAAGGAACACGGCACTTGAAAATAGGCAAATTTTCCGACTCCTCTAAAGTTCAACAATAGAGTTTTACCGTTTTCTAGTCCATTCAGCCGATCTCTGGGTCTGCCGGTAGCACTTTTAGCTTAGCATAGATCATTGAATCTGATTAGACTGTTAGCATCACACTCAAAAATGACCAAAGAGTTTTGATATTTTTGCAGCAGGTGCAATGATATTACACAGCACCTGACAACAGTCTCCAGCATTTTCATGCACTGCGTAGTCTCCCTGCTATGGGAGTATTGTTCCTTGATTACTACGCTGGAATGATAGTATAGTTCCTAGCCATATCGGCCTAGAAAATCCCTACTTTTCATTTTCTGTTGGTCTTAGTGCACAATGTAACTACAGAAGAGTTACGTTTTAAATATAGGAAAAATTTGGAAACCCTTTGGTTATTTTTGAGCTTGATGCTAACGGTCTAATCCAATTCAATGATCTATGCTAAGCTACAGCTACCGCCCGACCTGGAGATTTTCAAAAAAAGTGGTGTATTCCTTTTGATGAAGTAGAAAAATCACACAATCTCACATTTTAGCATTTCCTCTCTGGTTTTAGGAGCTGGATTTGACATGCAACAGGACGCTGATGCCTCCACTGTAGAGACACAAAGAAAGAAGAATCTAATGAAAACAAGTTTAAAGGAACACGCCACTTGAAAACAGGCAAATTTTCCAACTCCTCTAGAGTTCAACAATAGAGTTTTACCATTTTCTAGTCCATTCAGCTGATCTCTGGGTCTGGCGGCAGCTAAAAGAAAGAAGAATCTAATGAAAATATGTTTTTTTTTAATTTCTGAATGAAATGGAAATACAATTGTATTATACACGCTTGATTCTTGTGATGTTCTTGTGTTGCAGCAGAGGAAGCTTGGACTTCGGGTTTAACATCTGGTTTGGTAGAGTCCACCTTGACTTCTGTAACTGAGAAGAAAACCGATTGCAATCTAGGAAGACAAACTCCTTGTACACTACAGACACTGTAAAAGCTCAGCGCTCACCTGTGTTGTTTTGTGAGGACGGCTGTGGGTTACTGGAGACCGGACCTCCATCACACGACTGACCGGATGAATGTACTTGTGCAGCGGCGTCATTGACTGATGAAAGAGAACATGATCTTTACAGCGCTAATACATCGCCTTATTATTTGTAAAAGTCAATTTTTTATACATTGAATACATTTATCAAATGTTTAATGTTAAAACTTTTTTAGAAGATAAATATGCTAATGCCTGGGCAGGTATTAGTACTGAAACACACTGTTACACTACTCACCCACTCTTAAGATGCTGGCCAGGTTGGTTTTGGTCAGATTTAGCGCGGCATGTCTGTAAGCGTCCAGACACAGTCTGACCCCAGATATCACAGACTCTGGACTCCAGATCTCCGTCGCTGCATGTCCAGCCTCATTCATAGAATCCACGGCCATGAACGCCTGCGGAAGATATCGCGTGTCATTTGATCAATCATGTAAATATGCGCTGGTCAAATAGATACAAGCTTGATGAGCAGAAGAAACTTCTTCCAAAAACATTAAACATCTCAAGTGATCTCAAGTGTGCATCTTTACAGTCAAAAAAAGCTACATTAAAGACTTTGAAGAATGTTTTTACAAAAAAAAGGAAACACTTTTTGGTGTCCTTTTGGTGTACTCCTGTTATTGTTGAAGCTGATCGGAGTGACTCACGTTCAGGAAGGTGACGGGGTCGTGGATGCTGTCCAGTCTCCTCAGCTCCTCTCGTTTCTGCTGCAGGCTGACGATCTCCTGCTGGAGGCTGTAGGTCTGGGCCTCGAGGCGGCTGCTGGCTGAGGTCTGGTGCGTCTGAAGAAGCTCGAGCACCTGAGAGTGACTGAGCTCAACGCTCTTCAACACATCCTCAAACACCGCCTGACTGTCCACCAGCAGCTGCTGCACGGAGCTCTGAGAGACACCAACTCACGCCTTAACATCCAACTCCTGACACACCATCACAGAACAGATCCTGTGCGGTCATTACCTTGTGTGCTTCAGACACCTGAGGGAGGCTCTTCATAAGCTTTTCTCTGTCTGCGATGCTCCCCTGTATCCGATCACTCACTTTCTTCAGCTCTTGCTGTATAAAGACACACGGTGTCAATGTAAAGAGCCCAAGACTTACACATGACAGCCAGTCTTATATGAATCGTGCAAATTTTCATAAACTAACCAAACTATTACTGCATGTCAGTGTCATCAATAACCAATTCATTAACATTTTTTTTAACTGGTTTCAGAAAGTTCGGGAGGCCACTAAATATTCCAGTTTTGTGAGACGTGATGCAGTGGCGTACCTGAATCTTCTGGCGCTCTTCGTCTGGACGCACCACCTGATGACCTTTGTGTCCCACAAGGCTGCACTCGTCACAGACGCACTCTTTGTCCTCGCAGCAGTACAGCTCCAGCACCTGCTGATGGAGAGGGCAGAGCTGCGGAGAGCTGGAGGGCAGAGAGGGGTACAGTCCGGTCTGAGGCCCCGCCGGATCAGAAGAGGACCCCGCTCCGGGACTCTCAGAAACGGAGGAGTCCAGGCCGTCCCGCCTGCTCAGCCTCAGCTCCTCCAGAGCTTCCATCAGTACGTTGCTTCTGGCCAGGACCGGTCTTGGTTTGAACCGCTGTCTGCACTGAGGACACTCGTAGGAGCCCTTGGAAGCGGTCTGATCCCAGTGCTTCTGGATACAGAGCAGGCAGTAACTGTGACCGCAGGGAAGGGTGGCCGGGTCCTTCAGGACATCCAAACATATGGGGCAAGCAAATGCCTCCGGAGCCCAGTCGGTCGTAGCCATGATGAGGAAGAAAGGTAGATGAACAATCCAGGCTTTCTGCAAAATCACAAGCAACAGCTTTTCACATTTCCTTTTAAACCCGAACAGGTGTGGTTAAAACTAGTAGCACAAGTTCTCTGGACGGTTCTAGTGAAGCACTACACGCATGACTGGAATGACAGAGCTAGAAAACAATGTAAGGCAGGTGGACAAACCTGTGGATCTGGTCAGGGATCAGGGGTGGAAACGAAAAAAGGCTTGATGTGTAAAGTCATGACAGGTTCTATGAATGTTGTATAAACGTCAGTATTATGTTGCAAACGTTCCCGTTGTGACGTAAGTATTGAAGGGTTTTTACACAAGTATTTCTTTAACATGGTAGTCATGAAGTTACGACATTAGTGCATCCCCTTGTAGTGTTTTAGAAACCACCTTTCTACGTCTCGAGACTGCATAGCTGTCAGGAATATGTCATGTTTTTGTCAAAAATGCCACGTGTGTACCATAAATAGTAGAGATAAAGAGAGAGCTCACTAATACACACACACACACACATATATATATATCCTTACTCAAATATATACACTGCCAGAATTTGAATGTTTTTTTTAATGTTTTATAGACTTTTATCTAGCAATCTAACTTTTTAAATTAATAAAAAGTGATAGTAACGACTTATAGTGTTAGTAAAGTTTTATTAATTATGTTTTTTAAAGACTATCCTTCTACCTGCTTCAAAGCATTATCAGGTAAAGGTCAAGTGGATGTGACGTGTACTCTGTGTGTTTTAGAGTTGCTCCAGATATTACTCATGACAGTCATGGGACACTGAAGACTGGAGTAATGATGCTGAAAACTCTTGATCACAGGAATCAAGGCATTAGTATGTCCTCTAATTACGATCTGATCTAAGAACAACAGCTGTCTGAATATGCAACGGTCTGATATATTAAGATCATTTGAATAACCCTCACATCACTATATTCTGAGTTGTTGTATGTTGCACAGTTTGGGCCATGACAGAAATGACATAAAAACACTATTAAGGAACGCTTTGTGTGAGTTTGTGCTGACTCTGAGATAAACTGATGTCTGTGGAGTTTATATAAGAGGATGAAAGTTAAGAAAGTTAAATATGGTGAGTTCTGAAGCCAAATTACAGCAGAAAGCATCATGCTGTAAAGATCATGTTTAAATGTGTTATCTTTAGCTATATTTCAAAAATGGGGAAAAGCATCTTTCAGGACTTTTTTTTTTCTTCAAAGCTTGCATACTTGTGATTTAAGAAGTATCAAATATATCCAATGCACTTTTAGAGTGGTATGGTTCTTAACGAGTTCAACCAGAGTCCAGATGATGAAAACACAGTCTGTTTGTAAGTGTGTAACTTCCATGTTAGAATAAAGGTACTCACAGGTCGTGGGGCAGATGTCTGCGAGTAAACACAGAGTAAAGAGATATCAAACAAAACCTTTTTGAACTCACCGAGGCGACTGATTCAGGAACCGAATCTTTGCAATCCGGTTCTTTTTGAGGAGTCGATCGAATCGAATTCAAAACTCTTGATATGGAAAATAAGAGAACAGCTGTTAAAAGAGAACAGCGGTAATTAACTGCAAATAATTAGTGATATGTATATGAATACATGTTTTATAGTATATATATATATAAATACATAGTTAAATCAATTTTAATTAACCAAACATACCGTGGAAAGTTAATTTTTTTAATTAATGTATTAATTTATCCGCTGTTTGTGTGTATGGCAGTGCTGTGTTTGTACAGCAGGCGGCGCCACGCGACTGTTAAACATTCAAACGCGCGCCGAAGAAGAACAAGCTGCTTCTGTCACAACATCCGGCGAACGTCATCGTGCTGATTCAGTTATTTTAAGGTGAGTCAAAAACTATCTTCTTTTTAAAATTATTTTATTGTGACTTATTCAACTTAAAACCAACGTTTGCTCACCCCGCTGTAGTTAGGGTTAGGCAGTGGAATAATTACGTTTCCTCGTGTATTTAAAAGAACCTGGCTGGTCACTAAAGGTTGCTAGTAACTTAGTGATACATATTTCCTTAAAAGGTGTATGTTAATATGTCATAACAAGTTGTTAATCTCATTGGTGTTGTTTTTCCCCACTTTATGTTTCTTTCGTGTTCGTTATTTGTTGAACTAAAGGGGGGGCAGCCGTGGCCTAATGGTTAGGGAGTCGAGCTTGTAGTCGAAAGGTTGCGGGTTCGAGTCCCAGGTCCGGCAGGGATTGAAGGTGGAGGGAGTGCATAACCAGCGCTGTCTCCACCCTCAATACCACGACTGAGGTGAGTCCCTTGAGCAAGGCACCGATCCCCCAACTGCTCCCCGGGCGCCGCAGCGATAGCGATATGGCTGCCCACTGCTCCGGGTGTGTGTTCACAGTGTTTGTGTGTGCGTGTTTGATCACTTCTCACTACTGCAGAGCACAAATTCCTAGTATGGGCCACCATACTTGGCCACACGTCACGTCCTTTCCTTTCCTTTCCTAAAGCTGTGTCAAATCCTGGAGTGGATATCTCAGCTGTTAATGTTAGGTTTTAACTCGAATGTGTGTTTATATTACTGTCTTACCAACCTCTCGACCAATCAAGGTGATTTTAGGCCACACCATCAATTCATAAATGTGTGGCCTGGTCCAGCTAGAAACCTTGATCCATCAGCTTCAGATGGACAGCTCATAAAGCTGTGATTGAGGATCATACAGGGCTCATGAGAGGATATCAGTGTTTTAACTGCTGTGTGACTCATTCATGTCCGCTCGTTCTGTTTATTCATGATTTATTTATTTTGTCTCCAGATACGTATTTAATTCTACATTAATCTTATTTGACCCATTTTCTACCTGTTTATATTTTCCAGAAAAACAACTGTTTTCAACATTTATAATAATCAGAAACATTTCTCAAATCTCAAATGATTTCTGAAGATCGTGAGACACTGAAGACTGGAGGAACGATGCTGTAGAAACACCTGCGCAGGAATACATTACACTTTAATACACACGACCGTTCAAACATGTGGGTTCAGTAAGATATTTGAGGGTTGTTGGAGATGTTTCTTCTGCTCATCAAGGCTGCATTTATTAGATTAAAAATCCAAAAAAAAAACTGTAATATTGTGAAATATTATTTCAATTTAAAATAAGTGTTTTCTGTGTGAATATATATTAAAATGTAATTTATTCCTGAGATACAAATCATCATTCCTCCAGTCTTCAGAAATCATTCTCATACGCTGATGTTTTATTATCAGTTCAGCTGTTCTTTGATCATTAAAATATTAAAAAGAGAAGCATTTATTTAAAATGGATAATAATGTCTACTGTTACAGTATTTTACTGTTTCACTACTGTTCACAAGATTGGGATCAGTACAGTTTTATTCTTACGTCTTTGAAAGAAATGAATACTTTTATTAACCAAGGATCTATTAAATGAACAACAAAAGTCATAGATTTGCATTTTATAAATGCTATATATAATAAAATTATGTTGTTTTTTACTCGTTCATCAAAGAATCCTGAGAATTATTCCAGCACTGATAATAAAACATCAGCGTATGAGAAAGATTTCTGAAAGACTGGAGGAATGATGCGCTGTATCTCAGGAATAAATTACATTTTCATATATATTCACACAGAAAACACTTATTTATTATAAAATAATATTTCACAATATTACAGTTTTTTCTGGATTTTTAATTTAATATTTAGCCTTAATGAGCAGAAGAAACATCTTTAAAAACCATTTTAAAGATGATATCTTACTGACCCCAAACTTTTGAACAGTAGTGTATATTCTGTAAACAAAAGCTTTTATTTTTAATGCAATTAATTGTGATTAATAATTTGCAATTAATCTGATAGAACAGCTTGTTGAGCCGAGCATCTACAAGAGCTGGACTCATGGAGGATTTCTCCTGCTTGAGATGAGAGGAGATGATCTCAGGGTGGGCTGTCCCGAGAAACACCACGAGCAGCGTGTCTGAAGGAGCCGGGACAGTAGAGGTCAGTTTTGATCTCTGAGAGTTTCTCTGTGGGCGGTGTTTTACGTGTGGAAGAATTACCCTGACGTGAGCCCTGCTCATCGCTCCAGCGCTTCCTGAGACGCGTGCGCGTGCGTGTGTGCGTGTGTGTGTCACAGTTTCAGCTCCGCAGCAAAGCGGAGGCGTTCTCAGTGCGTCTTTTCTTCGCCTGAAACTGCTCATGTCACCATAACTGTTGTGATTGTGTTTCTATATATAACTGACCAACACACGTCACCTCCAGCGTGTCATGATGATATCCTATCAGTGTGAAGACCATTACATCCACACACCTCTGTTAAAGCACATACAGATATATATTATTGTTAGTTCCATATGCAAAACAAACAATTTAGTTTATCTTTAATAAAGCACTTATTACAGAAATAATATAAACTGCCATTTAATAATTGAGAAAATTCTTTAAAGGAGCCTTATGTAAGAAATGGCCAAAACTGGTACTGCAATCACTTTCAAAATACTGCTGAGCGGTGTCTCC
>JAUCNO010000191.1:15439175-15453911 GCA_032353835.1 Enteromius viviparus
ATTAGGAAAAGGGCCATCAGCTGTGTATGATTACTCGTTTCAGCGATCCTCTCGAAATTATGTTTAAACATTCATTTATTTACCCATACTACTAGATATTTTCACTTTTTTTGCACTTAAAAAAATAAATAAAATATAAATAAATAAATAAATAAATAAATAATAATAATATCAGAAAGGCATATTCAACATATATATATATATATATATATACTGTATATATATATATATATTCTAAATTCATTTGATTGATTGATTGATTGATTGATTGATTGATTGATTGATTGATTTCTGCCAAAGGAATGGAGGTTTACACCATTAACCCTAACAAGTTTCCTTAACATCTATAAAACTTTCTTGATATCTGAAAACGGTTTCATATTAATAAGATTTTTTTATATATTTTTGGAGCATAGGTGTTGCCCACTTTGCACCATATTATCTACTGGATTCTTTTGGTCGAGCATCCTTTTATGAGATTGATGTACGTGCTTTTGTTCCATTGCCATTACATCTATAAAAACAGCAAAAGGAATGTATTCATCACGAGACGTGTAGGTCTAAGTCCTTGTCAGAATTGATACTGAATATATTAATGAAATAATGCAAGATCTTTAAAACCAAACCAAATGGCCTGGATTTATCTTTGCCCCACTGAGATACAGAAAAACTCAACTTTATTTTTAACAACACTATTAACAGGGCACACCTGCTTTGAAGTAACCTTGACTTGGAGTTAGAGTCTCGACGTTTTCATAGGTTCAATAGCCAAAGAATTCATTTTATGCTTTTATGCCATATATAATTGCGTTTGCACATTGCTTCACTGTATACGACACTTTAGAAAAGTACACCTGGATAAATGTAATTATCATGTTGTTTTATTTTATTATTTGATATTTCTTTGCAACTCAAGATTTAAAAAATGCTTCAAATAATTTTGAGTTTATTTTTCTGCAGAGATTCTATCTGTCAGATTAAGCACACATTCCTGCCTCAGATATGTAAATGAAAACAGCTGTTGTTCTCTCTGTGTACACTTCTCCGACACGGACAATTAATCACTCTTAAGCAGCGAATCGGTCTTCAAAGGTATGTTCCTCACCTTATCTTTTCACTGTAATGACCTGCGTTGTGTCAAGAAGCCATATTTATCTTCAGCTCACACTGCCACATCTGTCCGACACGGTCGTCTTTATGACTGATTGATAGATGTGCTGGAAATAAGAGACGAATATAACGAGGTCTTTCTTTTTTGGGGTCTGTAAGAAAAAGTAGTCTTCTTCTCATCTTTTCCACAGTCCTGAAACCATGTGCCTCTCAAACACAAGTCCTTTAATGAAAAAGGTTGTTGGAAAACTACTTGACAGATGCTGACCAGAGGGTGTCTGGTATGTTTTGAGTTTATCTCCTTGTTTAAAATTGATAACCCCATCCAGTCGTCTCCGAGCCAAATAAGGAGGGATATTGAGTGTACTATCATTCAAGGGAGGAGTTCTCAAGTATTGCCAAAGACAAGGTTCATTCCTATTAGAAGCTGTTTGGCTTGGCTCTGTTTTAAGTTCAGTTGCTCAAGCCAACGAGTACATCTGCACACCGCACCTCCCCGTACCTGTCCAAAACATTGCACACTATCCATTAGAGGGTCGTCACAAATTGTGAGCTTCGAAAAGGGAGCTGCCTTAAAATTTGAAGATGGATAAACTTTCAAAAGTTAGAGTTTGAACAGTATTGGGGAAGCTGTTATGAGCGTATAGTTAGTTAAAATATACAGTATGCCATACAATTTAAAGTACTATTATTGTATTCTCATGATAATATATTATATGTAGTATTATAAACAGCAGTATTAACAGTAAAAAAGGAATCAAGTATTTTATTATATATATGTTTAAAATTTTTTAGAATCTATTGTAATATATAATAATAATAATAATAATAATAATAAACTATTATTAATATGTTTAGGTGCTGCCAAATGATTAATCACATCCAAAACAGGTTGCATGTTTATATTTACGAAAAATATATATAATTATATATTAAATATATTTATATATAATATAAAATATAAGAATATAAATATATAAATGTACACTACCATTAAAAATGTGGGGTCAGTAATATATTTAATGGTTTTTAAGATGTTTATTCTGCTGATCAAGGCTGTATTTTGTTAGATTAAAAATCCAGAAAATTTGTCACAAGGAGGCACAGAGACAGGAAGTGACCCTGGACCACAAAACCAGTCTTAAGTCACTGGGGTATGCTTGAAGCAATAGCCAAAAACGCATAGTATGGGTCAAAATGATAGATTTTTCTTTTTCGCCAGTAATCCTTAGGATATTAAGTAAAGATCATGTTTCATGAAGGTATTTAGTCAATTTCTTACTAAAAATATATTGAAACCCAATTTTTTGTTAGTAACATGCATTGATAAGATCTAATTTGGACAACTTTAAAGGTAATTTTCTCAGCATTTGTACCCTCAGATTCCAGATTTACATTTAGTTACATTTAGTATCATGGTCACATATTGCCCTATCCATCCAAATCATACATCAATGGAATTCTTATTTATTCAGCTTTCAGATCATATTTCTGAGAATTAACACATATGACTGGTTTTGTTGTCCAGGGTCACATTTAATAAATCTACAGGGAACGCTGACGAAAATCTCAATGCAGACAATCACAAGGACATACTTTAACGACAGACACTTGACACAAGACAAGGCATGCAATAAATACAAGGGCTAATCAAGACAAGACATGAAACACCTAGAGAAACACGGCTGGGGAAGGATGAACTTAATGATGGGGTGGAATTACAAACAAGGTAGACACACATGGATAATGACATGACAACACAAAGCAAATAGAAGAAAATCTAAATATAAACACACGGGACACCTGACGGTGTGACAGTAATATTGTGAAATATTATTTCCATTTAAAATAACTTTGAATATATTTTAAAATGTATTCCTGTGATACAAAGCATCATTACTCCAGTCTTTCAGAAATCATTCTGATATGCTGATGTTTTGTTATCAGTGTTGGAAACAGTTGAGCTGCTTCATAGTTTCTTTTTAGGATTCTTTGATCATTAAAATATTAAAAAGAGAAGCATTTATTTAAAATGGATAATAATGTTCAGATCTACTGTTACAGTATTTTACTGTTTCACTACTGTTCACAAGATTGGGATCAGTACAGTTTTATTCTTACTTTAAACGAAATGAATACTTTTATTAACCAAGGATCTATTAAATGAACAACAAAAGTCATAGATTTACATTTTAGAAATGCTTTATATAATAAAATTATATAGTTTTTTACTCGTTATTCATCAAAGAATCTGTTTTCAAAATTGATAATAAAACATCAGCGTATGAGAATGATTTCTGAAAGACTGGAGGAATGATGCTTTGTATCTCAGGAATATAAAATATATTCACACAGAAAGCACTTATTTTAAATTAAAATAATATTTCACAATATCACAATAGCCTTGATGAGCAGAAGAAACATCTTACTGACCCCTAATGTTTGAACGGTAGTGTATGTTACCATAGAAAACAGTTTTGTAGAAATATTTTAAATGATTACAGTATTTTAATCGAATCGATGCATCCTTGGTGAGCAGAAGAGACTTTGTGAACATTTATTCACAACTTGTTTTTTACTCCATTTTATTATGACACATTCTTGCTTGATCCACAGCAAAAGTGGATTGATCGGTGCTCACTGTATCGTAAGAGCCATGTGATCGCTTGCTCTTTTGTGCGTGGGCTTAATAGATAATCAAGAACTCAGGATCAAAGCCCGAGTTGACAGAAAAGTATGATCCGCATCATCCTGAATGGATTGGTTTGGTTTTGTCAGCTTAAATTGCGCTGTCTTCCTTGTACAGACCCCTAGACTGCACTATTCAGACTTCAGACAGATAATACCCGAAGGATCAGCTTTGTTAATGTTGACCTGTGTTTTAACAGGATGCTCAGGACTCTGCACACAAAGGCTTGCTTGGATCAGCTCAGACTGGTGTTGCTGGTCAGAGACACTCACGAGCAGACGCTCTGCAGCCGCTCTTCTTCATCGAGACACAAGCTCTTCTGCTCCGGCGCCGCTCCAGCACCTCCTCACAGCCCTGTTTCTGATGCGCCGGACTCTTCCAGATATGTATGTCCCCCAGCCACCACACGGATATGCACTCGTTTACTATCAACACACATGAACTGGCTGCACACACCAAATGCTTTCTTGCTGTTTCTACACACTCCTCCCTCACAAAGCCCCCCTACTCGAAGCAAATGCCAGAACCGTTCTCCTGAAAGCAGCGTTAAAAGATGCTGCTACGCCTTCAAACGCAGCATCCTCCGCACAGGAGGCGTGTTTGAAGCTGCGCTCCAGACTCGCGGGCTGCACACAAGCGCTCCTCGGTGGTCTGTGATGGACGAGTGTTTGTCTGCAGGGAACGAGGTCCGCTGCAGACGCTCGCTGCAGGCTAATGCTGCTCTGTACGCTAGGGACGAGAAGAGCTGGGCGGCGGTGCTAGTGTGTTTGTGTGCCGTGAGCGGGGATCCCGCGCTGCTCTTCACGCTCAGATCCGCCAAACTGAAGGGCAGGCACAAAGGAGATGTCAGGTACGCATCGCATCCAGCGCTAGAGCAGGGTGCCCGCTCGTCTGAACTCATATCAATGCCCTTCTCGTCTCTGCTGTGCTAGTTTCGCGGGGGGGAAGAAGGACCCGTCTGACAGGACTGTAGTGGACACGGCTCTCAGAGAAGCGCGCGAGGAGCTGGGAGTCCACATCACGGAGGATAAAGTGTGGGGTGTGCTCAAACCGGTGCGGGACATGGTCAGTGTGCTGCTCTTTCTGCTTCTTAGCACAGTATGTTATTAATATTTCACATCTATGAGGTACTGTATGAGACCCAAGACATACTTTTTGCACAATATGTTAAAACGTTGGACATTAATGGACATAAAAAGTCAATCCAACTGCAACACAACTGAAATGAGCTCATCTGACAATGTTTTTCCTCATTTTCCAGTCTGGAATGATGATTGCACCTGTAATAGCCAATCTTGGACCGCTGGAGGCGCTCTCTTTTCGACCCAATCCCAGTGAGGTACAGCACACTTTACATCCCATCGCCATCTACAGCATTCACGGTCATGTGTTTGTCCTCCAGTAAGAGTAGCACTGCGTTTCTCCCTCTGACAGGTGGAAGAGATCTTTACCCTGACGCTTGAGCATTTATGTCAACCCCAGAACCAAGGCTACACAAACTTCCGCGTGGGAGACCGTTACGGGCGCACGCTGCCGGTGTTTCTCAGCCCCAAGCACCGCATCTGGGGCCTGACGGCGGTGGCCCTGCACTCCTCGCTCAGAATCATCATGCCCCAAGAGCAGCGGCTGGTCCCCAGCGTCGTTCAGTGGTCCCTTCAGAAGGCAGGCCGTTAGTCTGTCATTAATTACTCGCCCTCATGTCGTCACACAGACCTTCTTCAGAACACAGATTAAGATATTTGTGGTCAAATCCAGGCTATCACAGTCAAGGTCCAGAATCGTAGCAAGGACTTCCAGCGCTAACTCACGAACAATCCGTACATATTTAATGAGGTGGCTAATTAGTACATGTCATATGATTTGTCTAGACTTCAGTGATGGGGAGGTTTAGTGCTCATCCGTACAGACATTTATCTGGGATGTAAGTAAAAGCGGTTCCCCTGTAACTTTATGAAGTGAGGAGAATATTTCTGTTCTGCTGAAATCCTGCGGTCCGGTGCAACACGACACATCCTGTGATGTTCTTCTGTTGGTGTGTTTAGGGTTCACGGACTGCACTAGTTTGCTGCTCTGCTGTTCAGAAAAGCCTCCAGTGAAATCAGGAGTGTTTGTTTTGTCGCAGCACATATATTTGAATGAACTGTTGGGATTTAACATCATGCATTCTTCTCGATCGTCTTTACCCAGATGATTTTTTTTAAATGTGAAATATTTAACATCGGTGCTTATAATAAAAGTGTTTAGAGGCTTTCTATGTTGTTTATTTTTCCTCCTGCAGTTCAGCTATAATCTAATTTACAGCATGCAGTAGAATGTATGTTTATAATGTCACTTGTGCTTTTGCTAAATTCATTAATAACTTGATATCCTTGAAATGTTTAATGTCTTCTACAAACCAATCACCTAAAGCAAAGGGAAAAAATGTGTCATCATAAATGCAATCGTACTTTATTCTCTTATTCAGACTGTGTTCAGCTGTCGATCTAAGGAAGGAACAGCAGCTCTTGGTGAAGGTGCTGCTTGAGCCAGGGCATCAGAGGAAACACACTGATGTGGAAATCTCTGGCGTCCAGAGGCCACTCTTTAACATCCGTCTGTGAGTCGCAGACCTGCTCAGTGCCCCAGCTCACCACTGCCACCTGCGGGACAGGAGCAGAGATATAAGATCTAATGCACCGCTTCACAACACTTCAGAAGACGTGATCTCTAGTGTGGGTTCACCTTCCCAGTCTGTGGAAGGAAGCTCCTTGCAATGGCAGGATATAATCACTCACATATTGATGTTTTGTGTGATAAAACCATGGGCCACATTATAAGGTGATCTGCTAGGGCTATTCCACCCCAAAATGAAAACTGTCATTAATCACTTTAATCAAACCCATTGTCTTCGGAGTTTAGGATGAAAACCAGGAGACCTGTGACCGCATCTATCTTGCTGTCCAAAATCATTTAATAAAGCTGTTGTCTTTGCGTACAGGAAGTATTCTCGTAGCTTCACAGTATTACGGTTGAAGCACTGATGTCTTCATCGTTGTCTGCACCGTGACAGTGTAAGTGTTTGGCAGTCAATGAGAGCCTCCTGGTTTTCATCTGAAATATTTTTAATTGTGCTCAGAAGATGAACAAAATGGGGGGAATGTGATTAAAGACAAAATGTCCATTTTGTGGCGGAGTAACCCTTTAACTCCATGCCAGCACTGCACTTTTGCAGGTCATTGAAGGAATGGAAGCTGTTCTTGCAGCTCGCTGCTCTATATTATGACGACGGATGATGTTTTATATGTTGATGACATTAATTAGGAGTCATAGACTTGATCTGAAAGAGAGGCGTGTACATGTTTTCTGTTCATATGTTTATTCTATGAATCAAATGTATGAGGGAGTAGTGATAATTAAAGTCAGTTCATGAAAAGAAAAAGATTCTTGTCATATTACATCATTTCACCTGTGAAGTATGTGCAGCTTATCTTCAAAATTATTATTCATTTGAAAATAAAGTCCAAAGCACTCACTTGGAAATATCTCATCCTCTTCCGTAGAAAGAGAGGTCCTCCAGAATCCCCTGCAAAAGAGTTCCTCTCATTAAGTTGTCAGTGTGTGTGGATACAAACATGTCCTCCCATCCTGCCAGCACACCTTTACATGTCATGTGAACTCTGTTTTTCTGTGTTCCTCCGGTGCACATGAACCTGTCTGTGATCACGTCTGACAGAGACGCGCTGCTGTGCTCAGGAAACGTCGATCTGGCCTTCTGGATGCATTCACCTCTCTGCCAAAGAAACATCTGTATTATTATATACAAAATCCAGTTATAGTCATCAAAT
Organism: Enteromius viviparus; assembly: GCA_032353835.1. Taxonomy (NCBI): domain Eukaryota; kingdom Metazoa; phylum Chordata; class Actinopteri; order Cypriniformes; family Cyprinidae; genus Enteromius; species Enteromius viviparus. Next base: position 15,446,799 of record JAUCNO010000191.1, read on the forward strand.
AGATTGAAAGTAGTCACATAACATAAGCTAACAAAATCCCTCGCATCAAGATGGCGTTTATTATTATTATTATTATAGTAGAAAATGTTATTGTTGGTGAAAGAAGACAAGTGAATTTACTATTTTGCATTTCTAAAAAGCATAAGTGTATCACTGTGGGCTATATCTGCAGAAGAGAGGACCTAATGGGAATATATACATCTAAAAATAAACGACATTCATTAAAAAAAAGGACTATCCATCCCACTACCTTTTTTTTGTTGCTAAATTATATCCAAAATTAGTTTTAGCAATAGCCTTGACTTGAGGTCCACTGTGTCTATGATCAAAGGCCCAGATAAAAGACTCACGCGTGCTCCGGTGTGTATGAGCGTGTCTGATCGATGCTTTCCTTGTCTGATGAACTGAGCCGGAGTCTCTTCCAGACGCAGCAGCAGCTTCTCTGAACACACATCAAACCATTTTGTATTCTTCAAACATCATAACAGTATATCCACTGAAATGAAGACTCACTGTGCTGGTCACATGTAGCGTCTGGAGCCAATCGGAGAGCACGATTTGACAAACTGGTACAAGGCAAACAAATGGGCCTGTGTACAGAGTTATAGATTAGTGACACTGGAAATCAGTCCGCTTCTCAAGTTGTAATGTATCTCTGAGCTTGTAAAGTATTATAGTATAAAGTATAAAGTAAAATTGGGGAACAATTAATGCAATGAATCTTACCTAGTCTTCATAGATATGGTAATATTTTGACTCAACCTAATCAGAGCAATGTCATAATCATAAAACTCTTTCACATCCTTGTGCTTAAGGCCTCTCACATCAAACTGTGAATGAAGAATCAGCTTCAGGGCCTTAACTTCACCATGACCTTTGTAAGAAGCACAGTAATGTATATATTGTAGTTAGGCAGCCATTCATTTCTGCTCGTTATTCGAAAGAAAATTGTTCATCGGATTGGCTTTCTTTTTTTTTTCAGCCAGCTTTATATTTTGATGTGAGGTAAATAACAACAGATCTTACCATGGAGAACCTTTATATCAGCAGCACTGGCTAATGACACCGATTCGTTTGCATTGACTTTAATGAAGCAGTGTGCAGCTGTCAACACCGTGCTCTCGGTCAGTAACGAGCCTCTGCATGTTCGAGCTCCCTGGAGGACGGAAAACCTGCTCAGTTACAATCTACCATGTGATAACAGAACAAGACGAAGACAAAGCATGTGACACCATCACAACACAAGACAGAGACAAACTGATATAAACCAGAAGACACACATCAGCAACAAAAGTCCATGAAATGGAGCATAACTATAACAGAAGGCTTCATTACAGCTTGATATAAATTTACCAACCCAGAAAATATTGACATGCCAAGGTCTGGTGTAAGTGTTTTCAGAGTCGTGCTGCTCCTCTTGAGCCACTCCACACTTCGTCACAGCAGAATCACCTAAAACAGATTCAGACCAGATCCATTTTTTTACACAAGGGAACACGTGAGAAAAGCCATATTCAAATAATAAACAAATATAAGAATTCAAGGGAACCCCAGAGGTTCTGGGCACCTACTGATCATTTGATTGAACACAAGTCCAAGCTTACTGTAGTCCTTCAGAACAAAAAAATGCCTCTCATCTTTTTTGGAAGAGGCAATGCTTGAGAGTTCTTTCTTGTTTACGTCTCGTCCAACAGCAAACACATACACGTCTGTCAAACATATACATGTGCAACTGGTAAAATCATCTAAAATCATACCAGCTAATCATTTGGAAGTAACTGAATTAATGGCTCAATCTATCAAGCCTGAAGAGGGGTGGTGTAGCCATCCAGTAAATAGGAGGATTAATTCATCTCAATCACAAAAAGATTAGATTACAGATTTATATCATCAAAATCAATTAAAATAAACTCAGAATATGATTTTGCTATAAATAGAATTTTTTAGATTAAAAACAAAGCTCTGCCCATATTTTAAAAAGTAACGCAAAAGTAACATAGTAACTAAGTGTATTGACTCTTTAGGGAGTAACGCAATATTGTAATGCATTACTTTTAAAAGTAGTTTTCCGCAGCACTGCAGATACAGTAGATGATAGATGTCTAGCTGAGCCAAACCAGACACTTATGGATTAAACAGACTCAGTGATGGCTGAGAAGAACTATATCAGCAGCTCCTGAGGAAAATATGGTCTCTGCTGGGCTTTTTTTGCAATAGGATCAATGTGAGTGTCCCACGCCAGGCCCTGAGAGATGGTAATACACACGAACTTGAGGGACTTTTCCTTTCATTCTTTTCATAGATTTGAAAAACTTGCATCTGATGTTTCTCTGCGTCGCTTTTCTAACCCTAACCCTAACTCTGGGTGGTTGACACAAGTTCATTGCCCCTTCTTTGTAGGAATTAATTGCTTTCGCTGAGTTTTTAAAGTCTCTCCGTGAGTGATCGCACAGGTGTGGATATATCTGTGACAGCTCAGCTAGAGATGTTGCTCCATTGCCAGGTGTTCAGGAGCTAAAACCAACTCGCTAGAAAGTTTGCTTTGGTGAACCAATTCAACAAACTCAAAACCAACTACGTTATGGCATGATTTTGTTCAAAACAACGTCATTTCAGTTCATTTTTCAATTTCATTTGAAGTGAATATGTTTCGGTGTCGGATGAAACCGGCAGATCTTCAGATCTTCATCCAGTCGCTGATTCTCTACAGACAGTGGGATTGGATCTGCTTGGTTAGTATGTATCTGTCCCGGTTGTACAAGATTTTATCCCCAGTTCTTCTTTGGTGTTTCCCACAGGAATGTCCTGGTAGGGATGCACACATCCTCACAGAAGATCCAGTCTCAGTGAGCTCATCCAGATCAGTGCAGTCGAAGCAGGCTTGTAAATCCCGCTCTGCTTCATTACTTTACTGTCCTTACTACCGGTTCAGCTAATCTCAGTTTCTGCCTGTAATTGATATAAGATGAACCAAACAGTGGTCAGAGAGCCCTAAAGCTAGTAACAGTATATATCCCTCTATCACTGTCCCTGATGGAGCATGTAATGCGCTGCTGTCTGTATTTGGGAAGTTCACAGGAGAGACTTGCTTCATTATCGTCCCAATGAATGATTAACAGAGAGTCTGAATCTGAAGGAACATAATCATTGGCATGAATGAACGAGGAATACTCAGAGTTACAGTTTATAAAGATTGGCTCTAAATTAGGACATCTTCAGATTTGACATGACTGAACATCAAACATATTAGCCTTCACATTAAACCAGTTTCAGAGTGGGATAAACTTCCTATTTTCACCCAATTACCCCCGGAAGAAACTGAATTCAGCATCTTGATCAGTGTTGATAGATTTGATCCCTGTTATTAAGGCCACATTTTAGCACTGCTATAAAAATCTACCTTAGTTTACCGTAGATCGTTAATGTCCATCTTTTCTTTTGTAGCAAACTTGTGTGATATTTGAGCAGTTATTTATAAAACAATTAGTCTGATAGAGTTATAGATTAGGTTTAAACTAGTGACTAACCCAAGAGCTCCTCCTGAGTGTGGTGTTTACTGGGTTTGTAGCCGAGTAAGTGTCGGATCTTGGGTAAAACGATTTGGGGGCTGGGTCCCATATTGGAGTGTCCTGGAAATACACAAAAGCAAATTATTATCTAAAGATTTTGAGGTTTTAACATACTGTAAAAATTACAAGATATATTGATGTCAGTCTTACCATCAGTTGCAATGATTATGACGTTCTGAGTCTCATTGAAGTGACTTCTTTTGTTCCCTCTGAGGATAGCAAGCTGTTCGTACACCCTGTGTAGGGCGTCATGCAGATTGGTGCCTCTCTTACTCCCGTGGCCTAAAATCAAATGTATTGTTTCATAAAAGTGGAGTAAGAGCACTACAGTAAAACGGTAGAAAATGAACATACTTTTGTCTTTAAACTCCTGTAATTTCCTCAAGACGTAATGCACATCATGACTCTGTTCGTTTGTAATGGACACGATTTCTATGGTCTCGCTGGCATATGAGACGATGTCAAACCTCATGGTGACTTCATAACTATCCAGCTGGAAGATTGACAACATGTTATCATTGCATGTGTGAAATAAAAGAGCAGTGATGGAGAGATGGGCTTGTTTAAAGACAGCGTTTTGAAATGTGTATTATAGTTACATAGCCCCTAGACCTCACTGAGAAAAGCCAGGACATTTCAGATTGGACAATATGGGGCCTTTAAGAAACAGTCTGCTTTCTTAATATTTCTAGTTAGTCGTAATATCACAAACCTTATGGACAAGCTGAAGGGTGGCGTTTTTTGCTAAGAGAAAGCTCTCCGGTGAAATGCTGGCTGATGTGTCCAGCAGGATGAAGACGTTCAGACGACCTTCTGCAACCCTCACAGTCCTGCCCAGAGATTGCTCTGTTGTGCAACAAAAAGGTAAACAACTAAAAGTCATGAAGCAGCAGTGGTAGGATCCTTACTTGTGCGGAGAAGTTCTCTTTTCACCTTGTTTCTTGAAGTCAGGGTGTGAGACGTCCATGACCGCGGTCAGAGATCCTCCTAAGGCCTGAGCCACCACATCTGGTTGATCATATGAGTACTGGGCTACAAATCAATCAGATGTGTTCACGTTGCGTAAGTTCAACTACATTGAGCAAATAAAGCTCTGCTTCTGTGACTGACCATAGCAGCGCGGTTCTGCCCCGCTCCATTCCTTTGAATCCAAACACTGTCTCTCAGAAGGGCCGAGCATATCCAGACCTGACTGACACAGATAGTGCACTTTGTCTCCGATCCGGAAACGTTCCCCTGAGCGTAAGGCTCCTGGAGGTGTGCCTGGGTTTTTGCAATCCTCAGCTGGAACAATGAGAAATATATTTACCAATTATGCACCATATGCTTTTTATGGAAATGATGGATTCAAAGTCAAAACCTATGTAATGCTGCAATGCAGAACTTTATACGATTCCAGGAATTCATACCTGTTGATTTCCCATTAATAAATTAATTTAATAAACAGGACTTGTGTGTTTTTCAAAACTTTAATGTAATTATGGGTTACCGTAACTTGTCTGGTTTTACAGTGTAGGATGCAAAGCTACATAAAGACTTACACAGGTCCTCACAAACGGGTGTAGTACCGCTCCATCCACCCCACTGACTGCAGTTTCTCTCAGCAGGTCCAGTCAGAACAAATCCTTCATGACAAGAAAACGTCTGCTTTTCTCCGATCCTGAACCACTGTCTCCTGGGCCAGAACTGTCCATTATCAAGCTGAAGCTGAGCCGGGCACAGGATCTCTGAGAGGCGAACACGAGCGCTTCACTTCCAGAACACACTTTTAACGATAATGCACTCCTCCTTGTCATCTAAGATGTTCATTTCTTTCCTTTTTCAGTCGTAAAGAATATTCCAGGATTTCTCTCAGTATAATGGACTTCAGTGGTGCCTTCGAGTTTCCAAGCAGTTTAAATGCAGCTTCAAAGGGATCTTAAAGATCCAAGACACGAAGGAAGGGTTTTATCTGTTTATTTACATGAACTCATCCAACTTCTACATCGCTGTTTACCGTTTCTTCTAGAGAGTGTTTGAACTTCTCTGTGGTGTTATCACATGATTAACTGCATCCAAAATAATAGTTTTTGTTTACATAGTATATGTGTATTATGTATTAATAAATTCACACACATACAGCATATATTTATATATATATATATGTTTATATTCCTGTAATTTATAGTGCATACAAATATATTTAATATATAAACGGAATTGTTTTAATTAAATATACATGCATGTACATTTGTACATAATAAATAACACAGTACACACATATATGATGTAAATGAATGCAATAAACAGCGATTAATCATTTGACGCAGGATGCGTTTGAAGTCAGAGGAGAAAATGACATGGGAGTTTTTCAACACATCCTAATAATCTGGAGAAGAGCTGAATACACACGGAGAGCTAGACGAGCTCGGTGAGACCCTTCTTCCTTCTCTGGGATCTTTTAGAGACCATTGAAGCCACATTTAAACTGCATTTTGGAAGTGCAGAAGTCCATTACATAGAGAGAGATCCTGAAACGTTTTGCTAAAAAAAACCTGTAGGGATTTTCACACTTTTCCCTCTTTACCCTTGATACTGAATTAAATTCCAGTTTAACATTTGCCATGTCTGTATTATGGATTGAATAAATCAAGCCTGTTTTAAACAACTTAGATGTATTTGAGATTATACCCTTGCACACAGCTTTGGTCGTTCTCTGTCCATTCGGGAGTCTCATGGCTGACCATTCTCCATCTCTGTCACAGACTCTCTGCGCTGCAGGGAAAGCGTAGTGTCCTGTCCTGCAGTGATAGGTCAGCACACTTCCCTCCAGTCCCTCATTGGAGTAGGACACGCTCCCTCCCTTTATAGACTCCGTCAAAGAGCAGTTCTTCTGGGGTTCCTCGTAATCTCCATAATCACTGGTTTCTAAAATACACAGATGTGTGACTCATAGTAATCTTGGTATTAGATAGCAGTGCAAAAGGACAATAGTAAACACTTTTCAGAATTCAGTCATATCATCATCCAGCTCAGCTCAGTTTAAATAGTACCTGTGCAATCAAGTCAATGATATGGCTAAGTGGAAATGAAAACTTAATAAAATATGAAAACAACAAGAATCAACACGATGTTCTAATAACTAAAATCAAAAAGCAGTGTATAGTTATAAAAACTTTAAAAATGCTCCTCAGATGCAAAAGCCCCTTTAAGGTTACCTTCACATTTGACCCTGGATACTTTAGGCTTCCATACTCCATCAGAGCTGCAGACTTTCTGGCTGATTGGATAAGGTTCGAATCCGTCCCTGCAGTGATAAATTAGCAGGCTACCTGCAGCTCCACCTTTAGAATACTCCACCGTGCCTCCGCTGATGGACTCAGAGGTGGAGCAGTTTTTGGTTACTTTCTCTTCATAATCATAATCATATTGTGATTGTACTGAAACAAAGAATTATTCAGTGTTACATTTGATTATCTCAGATCTGAAATAAATGTTTTGACAAAAACATAATTTCGAGTGAATCGCTGTACGATTGCCCGCAGCTGTTAGCTATCAGCTAATC
>JAUCNO010000191.1:15462756-15475637 GCA_032353835.1 Enteromius viviparus
AGTTAGCCTGCCCCGGACCAGGCTAATTTCCTAGCATAAGTTGCCGTGGTAACTGAGTTTGAACTTATTTAAGTTTGCTTTATGGAACTGAATCTACCAAAAATAAGCCTGACTTACCGAAATAAGCCTGGCTTATTCCCTAATCTTGCTTTATGGAACAGGCCCCGGATTTGATAGTTGAACATGTATCTTCTGTAAACAGGGCGCTGGTGCACGCTCAACCACTAGCATTATCCCACCCATTATTAAAGCTTCACTGATTGCTTGTCTAGGAATACAGGGCAATATTCTGCTCTGTATACTTTCAGGTTTGCCTCCAGTATATTGCATAAATATAAGACGACAAATAGGTCATATGTTAACAATACATATTCAATAACGTGAGTCCACCAAATTGTTTTTAGTCAGCTGAAAAAATGTTAGATGCTCTTTTAAAAACTACGAGATGGTGGCGTTTGAGAATGCTTTGGTGGTACAGTGTTCTTCCCTGATCATTGCTTCTTGCATTGAACTCCAACAGGAAACGGGGGTTAGAGGCCTTGCTCAGACTTCTTGAACCTTTTGCTGCAGGAATAGAACTTTGTAACTCTGATTTAAAGAGGATCTTTAATGGAGGGGACTTTCGAATGATTATTTGTTACCACAATCTAGTAATATGATGTCGGTCTGAGCCCACTGCGGTGCCCTTGAAGACGGCGGTGAACTCCAGTCCTGGAGAACCCAGCAGAGCTCAGCTCCTACCCGAATTAAAACTCTGTAGCTGTCTGTATGTTCAAAGTAACTGTTCAGACCTTGATTAGCTCGTTCAGGTGTTTAATTGGGGATGAAGTAAAACTCTGGGACTGGAATGGAGTTATCCACCCCTGCTGTAGAGTTAGGTCAACTGTTTCCAGTGATTGAATGCAGTTTTAATACTTTAATGTTATTGAAACCAAGGAGATACTTGTTTTTATCTACTCAGTATAAGCAAACAAGCATTAATGGAGTGGGTCTTGAGAGTGTTGTACAGGATACAGGTGTTCATCAAGACAGGTGTTCATCAAGACAGGATCTAACGTAATGTAACTGATTCCATTTAATGCTTCACAAAAACACTTCACAGCAGCTTACGACTGAGCCAATGTGAATTAACACCAAATATCAAATACTGGTAAAGGATTTAAATACACTGTCAAGCAGTTAACTTAAGATCAATAAATTGGTTAAAAAAAGCCTGCAGTGTAGATAGGTTGAAATGCTTTGAAATATGTATTATTGGTTCACAAACTATTCAAATGTATTTGTTCAGACCATCAACAAACGAGTCATTATTTCAGTAAAAGTTTAACCTCCAGTCAAACCGTTCAAGGAGCTGTTGTCCTTTGCTTAAAATACACCTTTATGATACAAGGACTTCTCTCCAGTGGCCTCATGGGATTGTCAAGGGTCCAATAGATGCACCCTCAAGAATGACTGGAAGTATTGGGTCTTCTGGGTTCTTCTGGGTCCAGTGTTGAAATTGCTGATGAGAATTTTCAAATACACGCTAATATTCTTAATTTGTCTGGACCAAAAAAAAAAAAAATTATAAATAAAATATCTGAAGCTAGTGTTCAACTTGGTGATGCTCACAAACATGCATTAAAAAACAAAACATATTACATTAATTCAAATTGAACGAATTGAACATTAAAAACTATACTTATGTCTTTAATTATAATCCAGAAATATTAGGACAGCTCTACAGACCACCAGTGTTCTTAATAAACTCAAATTACATTAAACCGGACAACACTGCAGTCAGAGAGAGTAACACGAGTCCTGATAGACGCCCACTCAGAGGAAATAACACGCAGCAGCTCTACAGTATATTATCCTCTGGTCAGACAAGCACAGTTTAAATCAAATTCAGGTTGTGACTCATCTGGTTCCTGTGGTCTTGTTCTGACCGCCGTTGAAGAGGATGTCAGAAAGTGCACTATTTTGTAGAAGACAACAGAAGATCAGATGATCTAAAGAAACATCCAGATCAAAATATAGACTACTGCAACAGCAATCCAGATTTGTGAAGTTGTTAGTTCGGTATGCATGAAGATTAGGCCAAGGAGGGGAAGATGAAGAAAAATAATCATGTTGTCCTGATACAGTGCCACAACACTAAACACTGACGCCTAAACTACATCATTCAGCTCAATTCTACTCTACTGTTGAGGTACATTATCTACTTATAAGCACCTGTGAGTGTAATACATTTCAAGCTATCAGCAATAAAAATATAAGATCAGGCGTGAAGTTCAAGTCTCTGGAAACACATGAAACTGAAAATAAAGCAGAGTGAGTGTGTGCTGCAGACAGATGTGTTCATTTTGCATTGGAGCGTCTCGTTTCCTTTCCTCTGCCTGTAACTCTCCAATCACTAGAAATCATTTCAATCCCCAGAAAAGGAAGATCAGAGAAATTAATGTGTAAATCGGTTTTGTAGGCGTGGGCTCCGTAAATGCATGAAAAAAACAACACTTGATTCAACAATTACTTCAAAGACCAGCAGATTCTTTGTAATTTGAGATCAGATCACAACAGAAGTGACTTACAGAGTGACACATTTGAATATTTATTTGAATAGGTACAGAGCCTGTAGTCTATGTCCAACAGGATAGGTATACCATCTATTTTTTTCTTTTGAAACTACATATTTGCAAACAAGGAATGCTGTTGGGGAGGGTGGGCTGTAAATAAAACAACGTAGCCATCAAGAGGTTATAGCTCTACAGTCAACTAAAATTAAGAAACAAAAAGGATGGTAAACCTAAACAGCGCTTTCATTCGTTACCTGCACGTGCTTTAAGATGAAGGCACAGCACAGTCCACCAGAGATGACCTACAAACAAAGATGGACTCTGTATTTGCACTACAATAGGAGCTTGAGTTTTGTCCGTCTTGCTAATGTTCACACACACCTCCGATGCTGCACTGTGCAAAACAGGGGAGGATCGCTTGTCGGTCAGGGGCAGAAAAAAAAAACATTACAGTAGGTACTTCTTAAAAGAAAAGAAACGGCTTACACTTACAAAACTAAAACCCACTAAAATGAAGTATGCTGCAGTTTAGCACATGCAAAGGATATGTCTGAGACCTCTCACACATAAAACAGCTCCCCACATGATCCAAGCCTTCGGGCCGCAGATGAGCCGAGAACAGAAGAGGCGGGAAACTCATCATGAAAGCAGAGCGCTTAATCTACAACAGCCCGGGTCTGTGCAAAGGTACAACAGTGCACAATGTGTATCGCATGTATTTACACCAGCACTGCAAAATAAAAGCCGAAACGGGGGAAGACAGAAAAAAAGAAAAGAACACTGGGACAAAACACACGTCCCCAACAACCTTCTCGACGCAACACCCAAACTCAGTCCAGTGTCATCAACACTAAATTATAGTTAAAAGAAAAGGGAAATTAAAGTCACAACATTGTCTTCTTTAGATCACTGATGTCCAGTCATTCCATTGAAGGTGATTTATTTTAATTATTACTCATTTTAGCCTCCTCTTCCGGGCTATTCCACAATTTCATGTTGAATTGGTCACCTTCCACACGATGACGACTCGCTGCGTTCCATACATTCAGTCCTGCATTTCTCCAGTCAGCCACACACACACACACACACACACACACACACGTCCATTCAGTTGCGCACACACAGCACAAAGACGTGCCGCTGGACTGCGGCGTGAAGGAGAGGGCTCTGGCCTGCTGGGTTCAATCTCCAGCACGTCAGATGAAGACGACCCCTCAGCTCAGGGGCCACACACACACACACTCTCTCACACACACACACACACACCTCAGGCCACCTCAGAAGTGTGTTTGCATCTCTTTGTTGTTGGCGTTGGTGGTGAGGTTCTCCTTGAGCGTTCATACCTCAGATGATTCACGTCTTGAGACGTCTTCGTTATTCCCATTGGTTCGGTTTGATTTTGTTGAAAAGACACGCGTTCGGTTAAGATGGTCGTGTTTTGAATCGTAGTAGTCAGCCACTCACTCTCACTCGCTCGCATCCACTCAAAGCCGTCTCAAACGCCGCCGGGACGCTTCCTTCAGAAGGAACTCCACTCAATTTCTCTTGGGTTAGATGCAGCTGGATCCCATCAGCCAAGCACAACGGATCTAATATTTCTCACACTCTCTCGCGCTCTCTCTCGCTCGCTCTCTAATTATTTTTTAATGTTGAACAGAGTGCTGCATCACAAACAAAACTCCAGATTTCCCCCGTCGCGTCTAGAACTGGAACCCTTCTGCTGGCACGTTGGTAGAAGAATTGAAGCTGTACGTTCCTCCTTGGATGGCTTCTGGAACCAGGTTGGAGTCCTCATCAATCTGGAAGGAGAAAAAAGCACCGGGGGTTGTAAGAATGAGAAACATCAAGTGATCGTGTGCAGGGGTTCGGTCACTGGCCAGTTCCACATTAGGACATTGATCATCCGATTCCAGTGACGTGACAGACAACACCGCAGAACATCATCACTGGAGCTAATAAACATGCAGCACCAATTAGTTTTCAAGTTGTGTGTCATATTTACTGTGTTTATTTGTGTGGTTTGTGTTTCATGCTTCAGAAATGTGATGTTATACTGCCTAGTTTTTGCAGTGCATTGTGGGATTTTGTAGGCAGTGAACATTCCAGTGCACTGGAAGGATTTCATGATTGAGACAACCCCTAATGTTTATATTATAGATATATAAATACATTTTTTAACATGAACTTTTTTTTTCCCACATAATGCGGCTGCATTTATAGACATAAAATAAATCTTCAGCACACATATGTAAACAGCTTGTTTTGGATGTGATTAATTGAAGTAAAGAAACACTTACATCATCAGATGAGAAGAACTGATCGATAATTTCATAAGCCAGTTTGTAGATGTCCTCATTCTCATGGTTCTGCAGCTGCTCGATTTTCTCCAAACCTGAGCAAACAAAGCAACAAAAATCATCAAGAGATAAAAACAACCCCTGATTAAACGGATGACGTTCACTTGAATGATCTTCACTCTGAAAATATATTCTCAATATTGTAGCATTTCTTCAAACATCTGTAGTTGAAATCGCTGGAATACAGGAACTCTGGCATCATAAGGAAGCAGATTTATCTGACAATAGGAAGTCAAGCTTTAATTGTTGGTGCTGTGTACCAAGCGTGAGGTTTTCTGTGTGGTCAACAGCATTAATTAAGAATGTTTTTTACTTCCTCTCTGGATATGTACACTGGACTTCCAGTTCTTCACCGCAGAGGCTCCTGCAGCAGCTCTCAGGGTTTAATGCGTCTCTATCAAACACACACTTGATTGTCCTCAACACCATCAGCTCTCTGCTCACCTCCACACTCCTCGATCAGGTTGGCGATGGTCTCTGCTTCATCGTCAGCCATCTTGAGAATATTACTGAGCCCATCCAGAACCACCTGCACCACCTGGGCATCTTTGACGGTCAGCAGGTTACAGAAGGGAGGAATCACCTGCTGCTGGATCAGGTACGCCACCTGCAGGACAAGACCAACGTCTGAACACTGCCTCCGTCTTCCATGTGTGAGTTTGTGTGTGTGAGAGAGCGAATAACACACCTGATCCTTTCTGCCGCTGATGGTCAGGTTGCTGATGGCCCACGCCGCCTCCTTCTGAGTGCCGAAATCTCCCTGAGACACACAGCACCAGCATTAAACCAACACTATTCTCTACCAGCAGAGAGAGCTAAACCGGGGTCAAACGTTACTGAAACTTCAGTCTCTTCTGCATATATTTGATCCAAAGTACAGCAAATGCAGTAATAATAATAATAATAATAATCTGAAAGATTTTTACCATTTAAAATTACATTCATATCGAAATGTTTAAAAAAAAATCTCAAATGTAAAAATAGTTCTTTGGGATGTCTTATTTCTGGTTCTGTTGTTGACTGTTCAAAAGCGTTTGGCTGTTAGCGGTGTGTGCTATACTTTGACCCCTGAGCTCTACAAGCCACTGTTTTTAAGTACTCTGCAGCGCTCCGGTCACCAACCTTATCCAGCAGCAGAATAATCATGGGCACAAGGCTGGCATCGATGACGGCCTGAACCTGCTGCTGGTTCCCTGCTGTGATGTTTGACAGGAACCACACGGCCTCCTGCGAGAGCATAACATCAGAGTTATTACATCATCATCATCATCAGAGCTGATGAGGTGTGAGAGGAGAGCCGGGCGGAGGGATCAGACCGCAGGGCCTGTGTGACGAGTCACGGACCCTGCTGAGAGCGTGGCGCCGGCGGCTGAGGGACAGGATGATAGCGAGGCTCTAATCATCGGCCAGACCGCAGAGAAGCCTCGGAGAGAGCGGCCCGCCTCAGATGCACTCCTTTATCAGCACTGATCTCTGACACCCCACCCCTCAGCGCCACACACACACACACACTCCTTAAACATTAATCTAAACATTATATTGTGCTACAGTTCAGCATTCACTCCGCCAGCGCCACACAGCGTCATCATATCCAACAACACATAATGGACTCCTGGACGTCAGTTATGGGAGCATCATAGATTTGCATTTCACCCCAAAATAAATACTAGAAATATGTCAAAGCACTTTAAAACAAGATTTAGCATGTGCAAAATGAAATAAACCGTCCAAAAGGTGCACCATATGACTAAAAAAATATTACGGTAATTTTGGTCAATACTATATCATACCAGTATCAATATGTTCAAATATAAAAGCTTTTACCACTGCTACAAAAATATATTTTAGGAGTCTTCCTAAAAAAAGAAATTAAAAAAACAGTTGAGTCTTATATTACATCTGTCAAACGACCCTCTAAAATATCCCACATCGCATCTTTACTTTAATTTAAGGCAAATCAGTTTGTAGAGATTAAGGGGTGAAATGTGAGGATGCTGTGAGACTCAAGTGGGCACTGGTTACCTTGTTGATCTTCTCTTTGGGGTGTGTGAGGAGAGCTGGGAAGTGACCCAGAGCGTCACAGTTGAGCACCACCTGAGTCTGTTCATCTGTGCCCGTCACAATATTCCCCACCGCTCGCAGAGCCGCCGTCTGCATTCATCACAATACAAACCATTACATCATGTCACGCAGTACATCAGTTCATTTAATGCCATTAAAAAAACCACAGCAAACAAACAAACATGTGTTATCCCGGAGCACAAAACCATTCATACAAACACCACAGGTATATTTGTAACAATGGTCAACACATTGTATGGGTCAAAATTAATCATCTTTCTTTTATGCCAAAAAAAGTTTTCTACTGTAAATATTAAAAATTAATTTAGACCATTTTAAATGTGATTTCCTCCATATTTAGAATTATTATTATTTTTTTTTTTTTCATATAGTCACATCTCAGCAAAATACTGTCTTATACTAACAACTCGTATCATGGTTTTCATATCATGGTTTGTGCCCCAGGCTCACATGATGACAATATAAAAAATCTTTACATTTAATTAAGTGCAAAAAAAAGTTTGGAGCATGTCTCTGAAGTGACACTGACACACATGCTCTTCAGTACCTGAACTTTGACCTCCTGGTGGCTCAGTAAGGGGACGAGGTAAGGTACGATCCCAGAATCGATGACCATCTGGATCTGCTCGTTGCCAGCGTCAGTGAGATAGGACAGAGCCCACACCGTGTCCACCAGGATCTGCACAGAACAGAGTTAAAGCTGCCACCTGAGCAGTGCATGCGCAGACAGAGAGCAGGAGCAGCACTTACATTGACATCCGTGTGGTGAATCAGCACGCACAGAGCAGGGAGAATCTGTACAGAGAAACACAAGATCATCAGCAAACAGAGCCGCTCACACCTGCTATTAGCATGAATTACTAGCGACTGAAATACACTCACATAGTTTAATAGTTCTTTAGACGCATGTTTGTCCTCTTACACAGACACTTAACCTCAGACATTATCATTATAATAATATTTAACATTTATGAATTAGATGGTCAGACTCGTACCTCCTGGATGGTCTCCATGGGCGGGGGTGGGTCCTTGTGGCGGCACAGGTTGACCATGACCCAGGTGACATTACGGAGGAAGGTGATGGGTATGGAGGGGCTGATGAAGGACAGGAGCGGCTTAACTACCCCCAGACTGATGACGTAATCTCTGCACTGAGGACCATCACCTGTAAGAGCACAGCAGTCATTCAGACACAGCACTCCTACCCCATCAGCCTCGGGTTATCCCCAGACCGAACAGGAGCACCCAATCAATCAGACTAAGCCCTTGATGTTCAGTGTGAGTGTGTGTTAAACCACATGACAATCAGGAAGAGAAGCACAGCTGCTGTGATGAATGTGTGGCCAGGGCCGAGCATCAGAAACAACACACGCTGCAGAGTTGCTCACTCACCGATGATGTTCCCCAAAGCCCAAACCGCCTGCTCACACACGTTCTGGTGAGGAGAATGCAGCAGCCGCAGGAACAGAGGAACCGCATCTGCTGAGCACACAGAAAAACGCACACTGATAATTAACACTTAAATATTCCTGAGAATACAGGCAAAATACATAACCAGGGAAGTGCACAGGTGTGCACAGACTTGCTCAACTCTGATACGGGCTGATATCTAAACATTTAGTCTCCATTTAGTCTTTTATAAACTGCATTTACAAAGTTTGAGCATTTGGTAAAAAAAAAAAAAAAAAGAATTGGCTTTTAAATGACTAGTCAAGCATTTCTTATGAGCTGCTGTGCAGAACTTCAATCAGAGTGAAAGCTCAAGTCGTGAAAGCATTACTGAAGATTTGCCGAGCACAACAAATGCTGAAATACTTGTGTCCAGCCGTGCATGAACCAGGACGAGTGAGAGTATCAGGTGTACGTACTCGACTGCACCACGGCCTGAGTCTGCTCAGATGTGCCTGAAGCGATGTTGGTTAAAGCCCAGGCCGCCTCAAACTGCAGAGAAGGGCTACAGAAGAGAGAAAACAAGAAATTACCACGTGGAACCAAAAACAACCAAAAAAAACTTGGTGACTCGGTCAGGTCATACTTGTCATCTCTATCCAGACAGTGCACCAGGATGGGCAGAATACCAGACTTGATCAGGTCGTCTATGGGAGGGTTGCGGTCACTCGACAGCAGCTTCCTGCAAGATGAGGTCAACAATACTCAACAGGATGTCACATACTACAGCAAACACAACAGCAGTCAGAGGAAAGTCTTACAAAACCCTCGACTGATTAACAAACATCTCGATCAATACGAGCCGTTACTCACCTGGCAGCCTGAACGGCGCTCAGCTGAATGCCCTGGTTATCACTGGTCGCATTCTACAAACATACCAAACAGCTCATTAGACACTCACTTCTGCTAGGGTGAATCTCATGAAAACTCCCAGCATGCGTTTCTCTCCTGCTCTGCATCATCAGAGCATCAGATAACACGACAGTCACATGGACACGGCTGCTTTTGTTTTATGCAAAGGGCAAATGTAAATTAGGCTTATTTTACCCAAAAAACAAGCAATAACAAATTATTGTGAAACCACTGCATTAGCATTTTGTAGGATTTCAAGCACCCGTCCAAACCCTGCATTTAGTCACCGGAGGAAATCTGAGCAATGGGGATAGTTGTAGGGCTGGCATCACACATCGAGAAGTGACTGAGCGACAAGTCTGAGATTTTACCAATGAACCGTGATTTTTCCGGCATGGATTTTGAGCTTAGATCCGAACAGCAGATGGTGCTCCACGCTTTAGAAACAGACGTACTCTGCTTGTTTCAGGATCTGTTTGAAGTGAATTACAGGGGTGTTCACATTAATAGTGAAACTACATGACTCAAACCATTCTTCAGGACACTTGAATGTGTGGATAAAAACTAGAGTAGAGCGCCATCTGCTGTTAAAATCTAGGCCTTTCCAGAGGAATCAACGCATTCTCAAAACCTCAGAATTTACTCCCAAGTAATAATTGTGTATTGATGTACAGCCCCAGCCCTAGGAAGTGTTGAGCATCTCACCTAGGGCTCATGTGTTTCCTCAGAACAGACAGACATCAGATGTGTTAAAACATCTCCACAAACCAAATAAATCTGATCTTCAATTCCCCTGCTATATGCAAAATCAAAGTGTGTCACTAAAAGCAACAGACCACGCTGAACATACACACCCTGTCATTTATTTCAGTTTGAGGAGGTGTCAAACGTACATGCGTGGCTTTAACAAGCAGACACCGTTGCATCTGAAGTCTGCCTCCTGAAGAGGTCAGTGACATCAGACTGCAATCGGAGCATTAGCACCTGCTCTTTTCACATCGGACAGCTATCCGGTCAAAGAAAACACAGTGACTCGGTGTAAACAGGCCCTCAGACACACAGCTAATCAAGGCTTTCTGAAGAGCACCTCTCTTTACAGGTTCAGTCGGTCTCTCTTCAGTTGAGCTGCTTGACCGGCCGGATTAAAGTTCACACTTTGTTCTGCTGCTTTTTTTGGAGGGTTTTCACAAAACTTTAACATTTCCACAAATTTTAAATTGTAATAACATTAATGAATGTTCTTGAAAAGCGGATCAGGATATCAAAATGATTTCAGAAAGGATCATGTGTCACAGGAGACTGGAGGAATGATCCCGATCACCGGAGTAAACGGCTCTTTACATTCAACTAGAGAACGTGCGTTTTTAATTGCATTAACATTTCACTACATCACTGCTGTTACTGTATTTTTGATCAAATATATGCAGTCTAGAGAAGACACTTCTTCCAGAAACCTTAAACAAGTCAACGGTTTACAAAATAGTTTAGTCACTACGAATAAAAATACAAACATGTGTTACAATAAATAATGATTCTAAAATGTATCACTTATTTAATTTACGTGTGATTGTAATGTTATTTGATGACATGTGGGGAAAAAAGCTGAACATGTTTTCATGAGATTCACTTATTAAAAGGATTTACTTTTTTCAAAAATCAGTCATTTCATATTTTTATTTCAACAACTTACCTGCACTATTGCTTCAAGAGAAGTGTTTTGCTATTTAAATAAAAAAGAGAGAGAGAGAAGAAGAATTACAGCAAACACTGAAAACAACTCACTTGGTTAAGCCTTTTCATAAACATTATGAGACAATCAGATTAAAAAGAATAGTTCTTACGGTTCTGAAATCTCCATCTGCATCAGAATCGTCACAGATGTCCTCGTGTGGCACGTTCCTCCGCTTCAGCAGGTGTTCGTCTCTCTTATTCTACACCAGGTATTAGGAAGCGTTTCAGTGAATCTACATGACTGGATCCCTTACAAAGCTCATTCTTTACCAGTGTGAACAGATCTTACCTTTCTGAGCTCAACCACCACTTCTGTCCGCTGTCTTCTCATCGTCTGTACAGGAGAAACCAGAACCATCATTAATGCTAGTCACTAATTCTCACACACCCTGGGATTAAACCAACTCGCCCAAATCTATATGTAGGTCTATAGGTGACCTACACCCAACCTACACAGACATTACGCAATTGAAGATCATTTTAATTGATAATGCGAGTCAGTGTTAGCAGGCCTTACTGTGCGTATGTCATATCAACAGATATAATATCACCATCAAAGTGTTGTGCATTTATTATATAACACTTAAAATTGAGCTGTAAATGATAAGGGGGTGTTCTGGGGAGAACCTGAATAATTAATACAAAAACTATTAATACACAAACACACACTTAGGGTCATTCTGCTTAACCTGAATCCACCAGAACGTCGATCAATACTGTTAATTATGGACTTACACGTTCAGACGAGCCGCAATGTGTTGATGTATGTAACGTTAGGGCGCCGTTTCGTGTAACAAATGTGATGCAGTTAAAGCCAGCTCTCCACTAACACAAGCGCAGGAGACAGTCACGACCTCAGAAATGATACGGACTCTTAATAAAGCGCCTATATGAGCCATATTCACACAAACACAGCGCAGAAACGCGAGCGGAGGATGTTGCTGAAGAGCAGGCCAGCACGGAGCTCATGCTAACGCTCACATGACGGTCACTGCGAGGACCAGACGCGATAACCACACAAACTGAGTCCAGAATCACAAATCAGCACCGATCCGAGCATTTCCCGGCGCTCACACTAATGACTGTTAATAAATACACACTTTAACGAAGAGCTGCGACGTGCGTTAGCTCGATGCTAATAGCTAGCTAGCCGCGCGGCTAACACCGTCCCATCACACGCTGGACTGATTTATCTGATCTATCCTCGTTTTAACGCTTATATCCTCGATTTTTTCGCGGCTGGCGTGATTTGAG
The DNA here is from genome assembly GCA_032353835.1 of Enteromius viviparus. NCBI lineage: Eukaryota > Metazoa > Chordata > Actinopteri > Cypriniformes > Cyprinidae > Enteromius > Enteromius viviparus. The sequence continues at coordinate 15,475,037 of JAUCNO010000191.1, forward strand.
TTCTCGATACTGTACAATCGGATGGTTATTTGAGAAGTGGCTGTAAATCTGCTCGACGTCACAGCGGCTTTACCTCCAGATCGCGCCCTTTATTCTTGAAGTTCTTCAGCCGCTGCTTGTCCAGCTTCTCGCTGTCGCTCATGTTTGCACTCATGTTTCTGTGTTGATATTATAAGTAATTAAGAGGTGTTTGTAGTTCTCCGGAGCTGAATGTGTTCGCTCGGCTCTTGTAGATACCGGAATGTTTTATGCTAATGAGGCGCAGTGTATGCTGGGATTGCCGGTGGAGCGGCGCCGCCTCGCAGGGGAGTGTTCCTCCCGTTATATCATAGCTGCTTGAGAAGGGCAACTTGCTGAAATACTATTTACTACTTTAATACTTTTTAATTTAATACTATTGTTTGTTTATTATTAGAGTAATTTTATTAACTTTTAATCAAAGGGATTTCAACTTTTCAAGTCAAAGACTTCAAAGGGACTTCTGCTCAGCCCAAATCTACTCTTCTGACTTTGATTGCTATATGTTGTCTAACAGGTTATTGTCTATCCCACTAACAGGTTTCATAAGAATGAAAATTACACAATTCAAATCTATCTATCC
>JAUCNO010000191.1:15478601-15489266 GCA_032353835.1 Enteromius viviparus
AATTTATTTAATAATAAATTCATAGACTGAATTTGTTTTGCCTCCTGTCATTCATGGGTTACTCCAGCGGCAGTCATGTCTCACTTAAATGTTACAACTCATCTCCAAAACAACATCTGACTCGTAACATCACTAACAGCTCTGTGGAAGCATCGTAGTACATCTGAGCTCAGCTCATTGTGATTACACAGTACGTACATCACTGTCTCAGCAATTGATCCTATGTAGTGAATGGGTACCGTCAGATTAAGAGTTTATTCTGCTTATAAAAACATATTTTTTATTGTTATGAATTTTTTTCGATTCAAAAAGATGCCCTCAGCTGGAGGAAAAGACTCTCAACCTGGACTTTTTTAAAAACGAGGTTCACTCCAATGTAAAACAAACACTGGCAGCTTCAAAAATGAGACGCTTTGGACATCAAAACGTCATTGCATTGTCATTGTCCATAATCCAGAATAACTCTTCCTGCGCATGCAAAATGCAGTCACGTATAGGTTTAGAGCTGCTGTAAACGCTGCTTGATCTGAGCAGATTTCTCTCCTGATTCAGACCAGAACACTTTTAACCGGAGGAAGAGTTATTATGGATTATATTTGAGTTAAAATCATCTTAACGCTGGATTCGTTTGATCTTGTGTCTTCTCCAGATGGTAACTGATGGACTGGAGTGCTTATGATGTTTTTATCAGACTCTCATTCTGACGGCACCCATTCACATCCATTACTGAGACACTGATGCAGAGACACATTTCTATGATGAAGAAACACACGCATCCTCATCTTGAACGGGCAGCAGATGCTGAACTACTCGTCTAACACATATCCAGCACCTCTCACCTGCTTCATCGAAGGAGGCGGACAGTTTATCCAGGATCTCTTTGTCCATGTCGAGTATCTGCTGTCTGAGGATGGACTGAGGGCTCAGAGCGCTGTTCTCCTTCTGCTTCTCGTAGCGCTGAAGCTGCTGCCTCAACATGACGGGAAGATGCATCTTGGCATACTCTGCTGCCGTCTGACAGACAAACAGAAGACAGAGACGCTTTGTTGAACCACATCAGGAGCTTCATGAACAGGTGTGTGTGTTTGACTGAGTGTAGCATTTAGAGTGTCCTGACCTAAACAGGCCTTCAGAACACAGGCAGTATTTCGAACTGGATATAAACCCTGGTAAAAATAGCAGCGTTGGTGGCCTGACATCAGATCCTCCCTCGGTTGCTTCCTGCGCTCTGACGAACCCCAGAGGAATATTAATTACACGCTCATCAGTGGCCTCCACTCCAGCATTCAAGAGAGCGCACTGCTACATTCACATCAGACGCCACCGGTGCCCGTGTTTACAGACAGACAGAGGGATTCATACAGAAACATCATTCAGTACTTTTTGACATGATACCTGGGCAGCTTTTCACACACAAACACACACACACACACACACACACACACACACACACACACACTCTCTCTCTCCAAGAGAGTATAGCATTTTTCTGTAAGCCTGCTGTGTAGGAGAAATTTGGATGAGAATCAAAACCACATCGAAATGAACTAAATGATACACTTCAAAGCACGGATTGGTGATAAATTGACTGATTTGCATAGAACTGTGTTCAGTAACAGGGAAGCACGCTATTATTATACCCTTTTTTATATAACTGACAATGTTCCCAAATAAAGTTTGTCTATTTTCGGAGGTTTTACTACATTTAGCTCGGTTCTGGGTACAGATTTGTCTTCAAAATTTGGTTAAACAGATGCACACAAACACAGAGATCAATCATTTAGCTAGAGAAGTCTCTTATTCCTTGGGTGGGGTTGTGTGGAGCTCTTTGAAACTTTCTTTTTTGCCTTGAAATTGACAGCCTCCATAGAAGTCCATTATATGGAGAAAAATCCTGGAATGTATCAACTGTGCCTTGCATTTAAATAATACTTCATAAATGACTTGACCACAGCACTGACAAAATTATATCATCTAATATTGTGCGATTTACATCAATTTCTGTTACGTTTTTGTTCTGTCTAATACTAATACTGTTTTCCTGAAACCACACTAGCTTTCATTAGACTGCATTGAGGTAAAACTGTGGGTTGGAATGTATATATGATGCCCCAGAAATAATTGTTCTGTTACGGTATCTTGTTATATAGTTGTTTCTTGCACTGGCAGTCCGCTCATACAGGTTTAAAGCAAATCCTTTTGTCTCAAGTGTTTTACACACTGTAAAAAACTACCGTAATTTTAGCTGTAAAAAAAAAGAAAAGAAGTGAAAAGGCCTGTAAAATGGTTAATGGTAAGTTCCGGTAAAATTTACTGGGAGAAACCGTAAATTCCCCCACATTGCATTTGTTGCATGTTGCTCCTACTTAGTTTTTTCTTCTCAGTAATGTTTTTTAGGGTTGTATGTTACATGTGATGTTGTTAAATGAATGTTTAATGAGTCTCTTTAGTGTTTGTGTCAATGACATATATACGTTCATATTTAAAAGCTGCTTGTGATGGGCTTTGATTCATCATGTGACTTTCTCATCATCAAATTACGGTATTTAACTGTAAATGGCACACATGTCTTGGGTTGATGAAAAGCAGCATGTGCGAGGCGCTGAGCCTCTTCTCCTGCCTGTGGACAAGATTCAGGAATAGTGGTGTTTGCCCATGCAAAATTCACCAACAGAGAACTGTGAGCGGGTTTCAGGCACTGCTGAGCAGTTTTTTAGTGGTTTCTGAATGGTCTCAATGATGCACACAACAGCTGCAGCCTTTCCTACTGAAATCCAAATGAGCTGTGTGGTCTTTCTCTGTTTCAGTGCATGCAGAAAATCACTTCAGTGATAAGGAAATGAATTACTTTTGCATATTGTTCTGTAATTGTACATTAGAATATGTTTTGCTGAGACACATGTATGTGGGTGAGTGACAAGAGTTCATAATAACACTGAAAACATGGTTTAAATTAAGTTTTTCTACTAAAACTGCACCCATTTCTAAATATAGCTTGATTATGTTTCATCATAATGGTAAAAAGTGGATTGAAACTTGACCTTTGGTGCCAATGTCTTCCCACTGGAGTTTATAATGGATACTGGCTCTTATAAAATATCAGTTATCTGAAATTTAAGAGAGGTACATTTTGTAAAACACGTTGTCAGAAGCCTATAACAAAATCTTTGGGGTTTGAACAATCTTTTGACATATTCTCAGACAAATATAATGCTTTACTTATACAAAACATCTGCTGAACTGAAGTGTCAAGGTTTGGACGTCTGTGAAGGTGAGAGCAGGAGTTGAATTTGCACATGTACGTCCTGTGAGATGAAGTATAATGATAACGCTGAGGTCTGCACACACGCTTTTTAAAAAATTAAAACATGACAATATTTCTTGTCAAGGTGAAAGGATGTATCACAATATCAGCAGGATTACAACTGTGGAACTGATTTTAGAAAATTGTGTTATAGTGGCTATAATATATAATTTATCCTCAATATTTTACAATTGTTTTACAAACAAAATGTTTCTATGAGTGACACACAGCAGTCGATGATTCAGTGACAGTCAAATGATCTGCTATTGAGGAAACGAAAGAGACTTATAAATATATATATATTATAAATAAATAAATAAATAAATATTTTAAAATATATTTGTATCATTCATTCAAGAGATTCATTCAAAAACATCCAGTAATGAGTCATTGAATCGTTCCATTCCAGACAAACTGTTACTGTTTTATAATATTTATAAAATAGACAGAAATATTTCTTTGATTTCAAAATGATTTTTTTAATCACATTGGAATTAAAATGGGAATTGATAAGCAGAACTGGATAACCAACCCTAATATGTTTTTTTTTTCCATTTGCTCTACTTGTGCTTGAATGCTTTTGTTCTTTACATGGATATATTTACTGTACCTTAAAGTGTTCAGGAGTGAGTTTAATTCTTATAAACACTGTGATATGGCTTCAGACAGCAATTAAATCACCACAAAACCTTGGTGTTTCTCAAAAAACAGTGCAGCAGGTAATTCAGCCGGGGATTTTCACAGAGGGGGTTAGAGAAAAACATAGACTTCCTGGTCTAAAAACAATTGCCAGCCAAATAGGGCTTTTGTTGTAGGTCATTGTGGAAATGCCCAATTATAAGCTTTTTTAGTCACAAAAAACTTGTTATTTAAAATACCTCCTTTTTTTAATGAGCCAAAATATTATTGTATTATTATATTTAGTGTTAAAGTGCCCTTATTATAGGTTATTAAAGGTTGGTATTTTGGCTTTGGGAGCCGCTATCAACAGGCTGACATGCATGCAAGATAAAACTACTTTTTCATTTTCTTATAATATGCATTCAATTTTACCTGACTTGCTCAATGACTCCCAAATAATTTGTTTAACTATTCATTTTTCCAAACTCCTCCAATGATTGGTCGATATGTAAATAAATAATATAATCTCAATTTCTCTCAATTGTTTTTCAAAACGTTTTAGATTTCAGTAATGTGAATGCTGAGTGTTTACCATGCTAAACAAATACAATAGCAACAGAATGTGTAATGGTTTTACTGGTTATAATGGAAATAGTACAGGGTTTTAAACTGTAATGGTCCCTGCTGGTAATTAGTCATCTTCTATTAGTGGCTTGTTATAGCACTATAATAACTTCTATTGTCTTTCTCAGCAGGGTAGTTTCACACACAGCAGTCCTGTCCAAACAAACGCTTCATATGTTCAATAACAGCGTCTCACACCTGTGTTTCATTCACTGTTACAGCTGCCGTATTTCCACCCTCACACCTGACCTTCAGCCTTCAGGAGAATAAAGGACCGTTCCCTAAAACCGCTGATTATCCGGGGGAACGTTGATATCTTTGTAGACGTTGTGTCTGTGTTTTAGGGTCTGGGTGACCCAGTGCTGGATGAGCCGGACAATCACATCCAGCTACAAGACCATCAAAACCTCTGCTGACTGACTGATCAGCAACAGGGGGGGGTAGTAAATACACGCATCAAAAAATACTAGTAATACTATAGTGAAATACTATAGTGTTTCAAACAATAGAATTAATGTGTTGTGGTAATTCTATAGTTGCCGTGGAAGTTTTCTATAACTTTAGGGTATACAGTTTACTGTAGAAAAACTTCTCTTCATCTTCTTTTTAACCTGACAAAAGCATTCATTACAACATGAGCTCAAAGAGTAATGAGGACAGAATTTCTATTTTTGAACTAACCCTTCAAATGTTTCACAAAGTACTTCATCCCTCTTCATATGTTACTGATCTTGTTCAAAGGATATCAATCCTCCGACTTGAAAATATTCTGTCCATATGATTGTGGTTATTAGCACATGAGAGTCCTGAAATATGCTGAAGTAATTCCTGCCATGTGATATTTTAGGTTTTCTTTTTTAATAAATCTGCAAAAATGTCAACAATTCTGTGTTTTTCTGTCAATATATGATTTTAGATTTTAAATGGCTACAATATAACAAAGAGTGAAACATTTAAGGGGGTCTGAATACTTTCTGTACACACTGCATGTTAAATAATTTTAACTAAATAAGAGGGATCAAGAAAAATGTGTGTTATTTTTATTCAGTACTCTCCTGAACAAGATATTTCACATAACACAAGTTTATATATACTCCACGAGACAAAATAATCACTGAATTTATATAAATGACCCTGTTCGAAAGTTTACACACCCTTGAATCTTAATACCGTGTTTTGTTTCCTGGATGATCAATGACTGTTTTATATTTTGTCATAGTTGATCTTGAATCCTTAGTTAGTCTTGAGCATGTCATGATCTACATTAATACTTAAATGCTTCCCAGAAAACAAAATAAGTGCGATTTACCCGGATAGTCCAATTCCCCCAGATCTTAATGCATTGTGTGGCCTTCTTGAGCTTCACTAAATGTCTTCACCCCATATAATAGTTATGTAGTTATGAGTCCCCCAATTGTCCTTCATGTGAAAAGATGGATCATAGTCACTGTTGGAACGGGTTCAAATATGCAGAAGGTGCTGGAAAACCAAAGAATGTGCAGAATCTGGGGATTTTTCTGAAGAACAGCAGGAAGAACCAACGAGGAACTCATGAACAACCATCCCAAAACAGAAAGACAGTCGTGGATCATCCAGGAAATAACACCCAGTATTGAGATTTAGGGTGTGTAAACTTTTGAACTGCGTCATTTTCATAAATCCAGTTATTATTTTGTCTCATAGAGTATAAACATCTGTAATGTGAAATATATTGTTCAGGAGAGAAATTAATAAAAATAACACGCAATTTTCATGATCTCTCCATTTTGGTTAAAATAATTAACATTATGCAAATATGCAAATATATCAGCACAACTGTATATCTGCAGTGTTTCAGGTCTGTGTCGTGGTGTGAGGTCAAGGGGTCCCCACGTTTCCTTTAGGAATCCAAAATGTCTAATGGCCTTTGTTGGTATAGCAGCTCACAAAAATATCATTTTTCATGATATCAATCTCAAATTTGGAACACAACTTTTTTAGATCTATGACTTTAATTTCATAGAATTTTTAGGGTAAACCAATGTTATATATATATATACATTTTTGTTTTTTTAATAAAATTTTATTGCAGTACTTTGTTATTACAATAATCTTAAACAGCTCAGACACCTGTGCAAGAAACTTCAAAGTCTCTTCTTTAAAACAAGACCAGAATCAGAATTATATTCAGAAGCGTTCCAGAATTATATTCATTTGAATTTTGACATTATCTTTGCAGGCAAAAGCGTCCTGTTTCAGTGTATGGGAGAGAGTTTAAGTAAACCATCTGCAGAGAATTCCTTCAGACGGCAGCGTCCAAACATGTGCTCAGCAGAAGCTGTCCTTCATCACAGATGTGTGGATGAAAACCGCTCAGTCTGAGATAGACGTCTGATGCCACACGGTGTCAACAACCTGTTACCAGCAAGCTACCAACGGCTTGTGGCGGCTAGAACGAACTGCACAATTTAATGACAACAAATATAAGAGTCGCTCAGGAAAGAGATGTGTGGAGGTCATGAGCGGAATACATGAACTATACGTATCATACACAATCCCCAATACAATCTACCATTTCAAAACTATCTATACGGCACCTGGCTGCCACACCATATCACGCAAGACTGTCACCCATCCTAACAAACACATTTGTCCAAAATATTCACACCCAGATGCTTGTCCACAGGTCAAACAAACACCGTCTGCTCAGAGCATTATGTCATACTCTGCTCTCTCACTAAACACGTACTCTCCCTCACACACTAACACTTCTACAGCGCTCACATGCTGCTCTAAACACATACACTCATCTTCACACCAGCGCTCGCCCACGCGGTCATCCTTGCACCCGTGAGCTCTGGAATTACGATTGTGAAGTTTCACTCATTGTGCACAGAGACATTCAACAGCTGCTGAAAGCGTGTAGAACGAGTGCGTTCATCACTTCATTTACACCTACATGACAAAAAGAATCTGTGGAAATATATACTGGCTACCGCAAAAGACACCCACTTAAAACCACTAGCGGCCTGGGACTTTTGCACTAGACTGTCCATCTGATAAACGTCCCACATTGCTCCTTGTACGGTTGTAAACTCCAGCAAAGCTAAAGTCCTTTTATTATGCAAAACTATTTATCTTTGTTTACAGATCATGTATAATATCAGTAACATTAAATCATCTTGGGGAGAGTTTGAGGGTCTTGACTCATGACCGAACGCAGCATGCAGTTTGAGCACTGAATGGAGGAGACTTCAGAACACTTGGAATACAGTGCACTTAATCCTTATGGGGCTTTATGATGTTGTTGTGGCTTTCTTGGGGCTTGAAGTCCATGTGAACTGTAGCTTTTCAACTGATTTTACTTCCGTATTGTGATGTACTTCTGTGAGAAACAGAATATTAAATGAGGAAAAGAGTTTTTTCTGCTATGAATTGATTGGATGTAGTGCAGTAGGTGTTTTTAGTGCAAAGCAGAAGTGAAACCCTGGAAATTTACCGATACGAAGTATGACCAGATGGGCAATATTATTCCCCACAAAACAGCAATGTGAGCGAACAAAATAAATATAGTCAATTCACCTCAACTTAAACAATAACACAAAATAGTACAGAAAATCTGGCCGGAAATGTTAGTATAAAGATAGCCGATAATAATACTGAATATTAAATACTGAATACAGACTCCTGTCTATTAGTTTCATTATTTATATTTTATTTCAGTTGAATGTTGTAAAAATCTATTGCAATTCAACTGCAGGAAATGAGCTGGTTTGCACATCATGTCAACACTTTGATTTGAATAAGCCCTTACTTTGATTGTCAATAATCAGATTACTGGTGAACATGCAAAAGCACTCAGTGACTTTCAGGCCAGCAACAGAAGCTGCGCATCACTCCGGACGCAGAATCAGAGCACACTCACATAAGATGCATTCACTAGAATTATATCATTGATAATAATGTGCAAAGAGTACTCTGAGATTTATCTGTCAGGACAAACAGATTACGGTGCTCATGCAGGGACATAACACACTCACTTTGGCCTCATTATGAGAACTTCATACAAAGTATGTTTCAAGTTAATGTATTTCTTCTTATCTGCAGCACTGGATGTGTGTTTAGACCGTGTGTATCATTATTGGTCGGGTTGGTTATCAGTTGACAAGTGTTGGTGTGTTGTTGATGTCTGATATTGTGTAATAAACCACATTATTTCAGTTTTTAGATACTATGGGTGCTTACGGAAACTAAATGTGAGCCTGGAACAGTCATAAGCAGCACAAGCATATTTATAGCAATAGCCAACATCACACTCTACGAGTCAAAATGATACATTTTTCTTTACTGCCAAAAATGATTGATATTGAAGATATTTTTTTATTTTCTATCAAAACTTAATTTCTGTATTTCTAAGAACTTCATTTAGACAACTTTACATTTCTCAATATTTAGTTTTTTTCACCCTCAGATTCCAGATTTTCTAATAGCTGCATCTCAGCCAATTATTGTCGTCATAAACATAATTCAGCTTTCATATAATGTATAAAACTCAATAAAAAAGAGCTTTATGACTGGTTTAATGGTCCAGAGTCACAAAAAGTACACTTTTACACCATAATGTACTTCAAGTGCACAACTAGAAGTCAGTGTTCCAGAAATCCAACACGTTTCCAGAACAGTTGAACACAAATATTGGAGTGTGTTCAGCACATTTAACTTAAACTGCATAAACCAATTGAAATACCAAACACACAAAATAACACCACATGACCACTTTAGGATTATCTTAAGAAGTACTAAGGAATGTTTTTTAGTAATTTTTTTTTTTTTCGACCGCTCACACACAAAATCTTCACGGGTCACACAAAGCCGACTCTCCAACAGCAGAAGCACACATCAAATCTCCAAAACCATGCACTAGTTCAATGCCATTTTTTCACACTTTTTGCAAAACATAACACATAAAAATCTAACAGGAAATAATACCACGGCAAAGGTGTTTGCAGATGTTTGCTTTTGAGAAGTGCTTGTGGTAACGTATTTTGAATGCAGTGCTTCATTTTGGAAGAGATGCGAGGAATATTGCATTTTGGATTTGTGTGTAAGGTTTTGGAAAAAATAGTTTTTGAATGATGTTATGAATGTAAGTAACGTTAAGTGCAAAATCAGCGCGCGAAAATAGAGCACTCTACATTATAGCAGCGTACTTTCACTAGACAGACAGACAGAGGTTCACCTCTCCTCCGTGGCCATCGAAGACGCCGTAGATGTTGGTATGGCTCTGGTTGAGCGCGTCTGTGAGGATGTGGAACCTGTCCTCCATGTGATCCCTCCTGCCCTGGATAGAGTACACCGCGGCGCTGCTGCTCTTGTACTGCCAGGTCTTGGAGAACTCCTCGTGCAGCACCACCTCGTTGTGCATCATCTCCGCCACCCTGCCCTTCATCATGCTGACGGCGTCGCGGCTCGAGCGCAGGATGGTCTTCACCTCGAGCACGCTCCAGAGAGCCAGGCTGCCGCAAAGGAGCAGCAGAGTCTGGGGCCGCAGCAGCAGACAGCGCAGGGTGCGAGCCAGCAGAGCCAGCGGACTCATGCTCTCTCTCTCACACACACACACTCACTGAACTAATGACGGCAGCGCATCACACACAGAAGCTCTTGCTCTCCTCCACTGCGCTAATGACGCGTGCACACATCAGAAACCTGTTCATGTCAACGCTTCCCTTCGAAAATAATCAGTGCATGCGGTTTGTTCTGTTTTTCTACTAATAACCAGATGCAGCGCTTGCTTCCCTTCAAAGGTTGTAAATAAATGCCGTGTTTAGTCCTCTGACGCGGCAGCGCGGGCAGGTGTTCTGTGTAGCGGGTGCGCGCAGTGCGCGTGCTAGTGGCTCGGTTCTGCGCGTCCTTGTGTTCTTAGGGTTGCCAAGTCCGCGGTTTTCCTGCTCCTTTAACACAGTCGCCGCGGGTTGAAGTCACCGTGATATATAGACAGTGTTGGAGGTTACTAGTAAACTACATGAAGTTAGTGTACTAAAATGGGACTGCTGAAATGTGTAATCCGTTATTTGTATAGTCATCTGTGCCTTACGTTATTATAGATTAGGCAGCTGTTCGATGACCTATAGTTAGGA
>JAUCNO010000191.1:15506950-15532165 GCA_032353835.1 Enteromius viviparus
CTCTGGCTTACACATAACACACTGGAACACATTTATTAATCAAATCCGTTAAAGGATTGTTAGGCTGCATTAATTAGGTAACATACATACAAAATATAAAAAACATACTGTTTCCAAACTTTCAACTGGTAGTGTATCCAGGCCCTTTCGCACAACTATATTTCCCAAACTAAAAGTACAGTACTAAAGTACTGGGTTGATTTTGCACAAACTATTTCCCAGCACCACCTGAAGGGTTGTATTCGCACTGACGAACGCACCACAAGTGGGATCCATCTCCTTCATATAAGTCATTTCCGAGCATTTTGATATTGATTTAATTTACTGATAATAGTCTTATTGTAACTGAATGTATTAATTGAATGTCAAAATTTGACAAAAGATTATGCATATATTATAAGGTAAGAAAGTTGACCTTATAAAGGTAAAAATGCCTCAGTAAATTAAGTTAATAACACTGCTGTAAGCAGACCCCTGCACAGAATATGAAATGATTTGGGAATCAGCTGTCTATGACAGGCCTAAACCAGCCAAGATACCAGCACACACACACAAACTCTAATTACTGAAATCTATTTCCTTTGTCATTGTCACACACCCCTACTGTAGATCAGAATCCGTAAACGGCAGTTATTTATTGTCTCTGTTTAGCTTATGACACTAACACACATTCCTTCTATGCGTAAGCATACTTGGCAATAAAGCTTTTTCTGATTCTGATTCAGAAAGTTAACTTGGGTCGGTGTAAACAATCAGCATCAGTGTCTGGCAGACTGCAGAGGGTCAGCAGCTGGTTTGTTTCTGCCCACATCATTGCTGGGTCATAGTGTAAGCACGGGATGAGTTATGTGCTTCTTAAATAACTGTACACTAACAGTGGAGCAGTGGGTTGATGCTGAATGAATCTGGAGTGAACTAAAGGCTAAAGGCATGTCAATACATGACACACAACCAGGATCACAACAGGACAGAATCACTCTCATGTCCTCTGTTTGTTCAGTGATAAAGAGGACAAGCTGGTTAATGATTACTGTGCTCAGCTCATCACTCCACACAGAAAATCACAGTTAAAGCATCACTTACTGTATCATGTAAAGATCACATCAGCTCAGTTAACATTATGATCAATCAGTTTTCAGCTATAACTTAGTGATCGCATTTGCTGTATAGTATTATTTAATTTCAGTCTCACACGAGCAGGCAAACTCATGAATAATGATTTTCTGCACTATGAATCTATTCATCATAATTAAAGGAAATGATAGTCTGTCCAGTGGTCAGTGTAAATAAGTCAAAACTAAACTAAACAATAAAACTAAGAAAACATCAGGTGTCTGTGCTCATCTCATACACACCAATTTCGCACAACGACCTTAAAATACAACTTCTACATGGTCTGAGAAGTGATCGATACGAATTTTTCTAATCTGTCCTTCATAGAGCATCGATATAAAGTTCAGCCTGACTGGATACTTACATGTTTGAGCTCTTGAGTGCGGTCCTTCATGTTTAACTCGTCCATCGCTCGCTGAAGAAGAGCGTCATTGAAAGTTGGCTCCGCTTTCAGTCTGTGACGCGCGCGCGCAGCAGGGGTTAATGAGCGCGCGCGCGCATTTAATCTTAATTCTTTCAGTGGTTCTCTTTTATTTATTTTATTTATTTCAGACACATATTAATCTACATGTTACTCTCAGGAGTAAGAACACGCCTTGGTCTTCGTAGTGTTGCGTTACGGCATAGCAGCAGTGAGAATAGAATTAAATCTGATCAAATATTGGTCACAATTATTAGTCATAGCGCATATACCAATAATTATAATTACATGTTTATGACTGATGCAAATATATTAGAAATGATGCATCACCATTCAAATGCCAACTTGTATTTAAAAATCAATGCATCATATCATTAACTTTTATGGAAATCTGTGAATCTTACCATCCCTAGCAGCTATTAAATCCAGCTGTGTTACAGCAACCACCTGGATAATAAGTGAGGGAAGAGTTGCAATATGAGTCAGAAAGCCAGCATGTCAAAGGTGAAACACTCTGTCACAGTACCTGTCGGGAACCATAGAGCAAAAGAGGCTGGCCAGAACAGATGACGCCTACATCTCTGGGAGTGAGCCAACAAAAGCACACAGAAAACAAGCATAGCTTTGGGCAGGCATATAAAATGAAAGTGGCAGCATTGCCAAATAATAAAACCAATCAATAAATAATGACAACAGCCACACTGGTCTAACCATATTTGCATCAAAGTAGATGCTCAAATGACAGCCTCAGTTGTAAGCAAACAAGAATATTGTACTCAAGTTGACATATTATTTATTTTACTTGAATGAAGCAAACACACTCGATCAGCTGCTTCTCCACATAGCATCAGCATCCAGGGCCTGATTTATAAAAAGTTGTGCAGAAACCATCCTAAAACTGATCACCTATCAAATATGCAAACATGTCATTCGTAGTAGAATGAACATTCGCACAGAAACTGTGTGTGCTCGTCTCTTTCAGATGCGCAATCTATAAAACGCAAACGGCCTTGAATGCTTTCAGCTCTCAACCTGTAGCTTAGCATAGACCATTGAATCGGATTAGACCGTTAGCATCACTCAAAAATGAACAAAGATTTAAAATTTGACTCTCCTGTAGTTACATCGTGTACTAGGACTGCTGGAAAATAAAAGTTGTGATTTTCTAGGCCGATATGGCTAGGAACTATACTCTCATTCTGGTGGAAAAAAACAGCATACGCTGATTAGAAGACGGTTTATGCAGATCGTGTTTAATTTAGCCCCACCCCAACATTTTAAACAGCCCAGACATAGCTATATACACATAGAATGCTGCACTAAACACATTTCTAAGAGGAAAAATGTAAACAATAAACCAACTTCAGAGGGCTTTATTTTACCAGCCACTCAGATTTTCTCTAATACCATATACTGTACGTGACAACGAATGACTGCACAAAACCAAAAACCATATTAAATAAACAACCCAAATCTCTTGTAAGTGAACTATAAGCTCTTTTGAAAAATTCTTTCTCTAGAGAATGCACTATAGTGCATGCTGTATATGCAGATTTAATAAAGAGTTACAGCGGAGAAGATAGAATCTGGTTTATTAAGGCTTCTGTTAATGCACATCTTATAAGACAAGAAGTCCTTTAATTACAGGAGGCTCTCTCCTCTCCATAAGGCTTTCCTACGTCCATATGTCTGGTTCTGGCTTATGATCAGATGTATGAGTTGTAACTGGCTCCAGCAGATTGAGTCTTCTGTATGCGCTGTGGAGGAAAGACGCTCATATGAAGCAGCTGAGGGATCAAAAGCGAGGTTTTCGGTGACGTCCTGTGTACTTGGTGTCGGCCCTTACATCCCTGGGAGGAGAAAACACAGAACACACACCACAGATGAAAATCTGACCCATAACAACAGCTGAAAATTATGAGCACTTTCTATAAATCCTTTTCTTAAAAGATTAATAGTCTGATTCGTTCATTGAAGACCATTTCCAGCTTCTTTATTACTCTATCACCAAGAAATTAAGAGGAAAAATAAACTGATGAACACAGATGAACATTCAGAGCTAAAGCAGCTGCTTTTGTTGCACATGGCCAATACAGTCAAACACTTAAGATACGTACCTCCCCTGTCGGCGCCGTCTTTCCTTTTTTTCCACGATCCAGTCTTTACTCTTCTTTACAGACTTTCCTTTCATATTTTTGAAACGGGACCTTTAAAAAGAGCAGGTTCAGTGCCTGGGATAAACAGTATAAAGCATGTGGCTTAAAACTCTACATTTAAACCTGAGCTTCAGGAAGTTGTATATAAAGTGTCTACTTTAATGTTTGCAAAAATAAAATGTTAAAATTGGTTGATTAATGTTTCATCATCATTCAATGTAACAGATATTTATGTAAACACTCTGATCTGTACATATTAAAATATATAAAAGAAATCACAATGATACAGTGTGTGCAGTATTATTAGGCACATAGATATTCTGGTCATAGATTTTTCCAAGCACATTTGATCTTCTAAATCATGGCCTCTATCCACCTGCATTAGCAAGAGCCAGGATACGTCTGAAAGAAGAAAGTCATGCACACCTAGGATGGCTTGGGGGTGAGTAAATTAACTTTCTTATTTGGGTGAACTATTCCTTTTATTGCTTTTTTGACTTTCCTTTTTTTTAATAGCGCACTCAGATTGGTTTGGACATATTCTAGTATAAAAGAAAAAGGTGGTAGCATGCACCCCTTTTATTTATAGAAGAAAGGGTTTTAAGATAGACGACAAAATAGATTAATTCATAGGCATGTGTTTACCTCTGCGCTGTGAACTGAGCCTGATTGGATACGCCTCTGTTCGTCGACTCTGTATCTAAGCCCTGAAAAACAGAAACAAGCACATCATGAACACATACCCAGTGTTGGGCACATTACTTAAAAAAAGTCATTAGTTATAGTTACTTATCACAAATATTAACTGAGTTACAGCCTTATAAAAGGAACTAATCACCAGGGAAAGTAACTATTGCCTTGCTAAAAAAAAAATTATCAAATGGCAAACTTGGATGCTCCCAATATTAAATGTTAAATGAATGAAACTAACTGGTGGTGGAGATTGTTTCTATAAAAACCGGGGCTAACAAAAGATAACAAAACCACTACTATTTCTACTAATAATAACAAAATAAAACACACTAAGTATTTAATGAGCTGCAAGGTTCATGAATATTAATCACGGTGTACACGTTCGCTCGAATTAATTTGCTGAAATCAAAACAGGTACAATATTAGGTGAGCGCCAGCCAATAAGATTGTCATTAGCGCATTAGTCCTGCCCACTACCAGAGAAACCGACCATACTTCTATGGAGAGTCCCCATAAATCACAAAAACCATCATGTGTGTGTGTGTGTGTGTGTGTGTGTGTCCATACTGAGGCTGTACATACCTTGGGTAAGACACCAGATACACCAGCAAACAAACACAGGAAAAACCTATCAGGAAAAAATGGAAGTGTCACTCATTATGATACTCCAGCACATTACTATTAAAGACAGCAGTGATCATGAAAACATTCAGCAGAAGTAGGTACTTTTTAGCTTTGGTGCTGTTGGGATAGTCGACGACCATCCCGCCTGTGAAGCCGGCTTTCATGGCCTGAGCCGTGATCAGCTCCAGCTGAGAGAGAAGCACAAACACAAACCTCAGTCATATTATATCCAAAATAACTACTGTGTATTTTTATTGTGTATATATAAATGCATACACATGTACATATAAAAAAAATAGCTATAAACACTATAATTGTTTATATTTTAAATATATTTCTATATAACAAATTATATGAATAGAAGTATATGCATGTAAATATATTTAAAATCTATATATATATATACACATACCACTGTATTTGTATGCATTTATATACAAATAAATTGTACACAGTACACTATGCAAACAAAAACTGAATCCCGATCAATAGTCGACAGCACTACTGAAAAGATACGTGTACATTACACTAACAGACGCTCTGTATCTGCACTCATTCACTCTAACACCGAGTCCAACGAAAAACATCATAATACCACAATAATAACCAGATACTGACCTGCTCTGAGTTTTCTGGATATATCTGGAAGACAGCGCGGGCTCCTCTCGCCTACAACAACACACACCATTCCTACTGTTTGAAAATAATGATCACTGTATGACAAACAGAGAGAAGGCCAAAGACACAGATGAACTCACCAGAGATGAGTAGAGTGTGCTGAAGAAGCGGTACAGTCTCTTCGGAGGGCTGTGTGTTTTCTTATCTGCGTTACACAACCACTGCAGCGCTGAAATACTGACAGAAACAGGAACATTTGACACACACGCTCCCAACAACCTGCCTTCTGCTTTCACGAGCTCATACCTGACACAGCCATCAAACGAGCCCGGTCTGAAGGGCAGTCCTTCACCCATGTCTCCCAGAAGAAGATCTCCCTCCACATCTCGCTGCAGGGCAACGTCTGACCAGAAGAGCGTTCGAAACACAGTCACGCATTCATTCATTTCATCTCTGTATTATAGGTTTAAGATGGTAATTACTTTCAATTTCTATTACATCCCATAAAGCTTTTATTTTCATACGTGAAAATATTTTAAAAGTTTGGGCTGCAGAAATACAGAAATAACATACTCGTCAAATGTTATTGCAATTTAAAATAATGGTTTGATTTTTAATACACTTTATATTCATTTATTCCTGTGATGCAAAGCAGTAAAAGCCCAGAATCCAAAAATTGAGCAATGCATGAAAAACAAACACAGCTTCCAGCTTTAAAACTCTTGCTAGTGCGCAGTATATTCACCCAACATGGCTGTGCTGATGTCCACACCGACCCAGTAGTGGCCAGCTTCTGTTAGATAATCTCCACTGAGTCCAGAGCCACAGCTGACGGATTGAAGCAGGAGAACTTATCATTAGAAGGCTATCAGTGTGACACAGGTTCATACAGAGCACAGCGCTCACCCCACGTCCAGCAGGTAACAGGGCTGATCCTCGGGGAGACTGAGCAGCTCCACGGCTCGCTCTGACATCTGTGTCTGGATCTCTATCATCCGAGAGCTGCAGGACACACACAGACACATCACAGACGCATAGGTGTGCTTTATGCATTGCATTGCATTCTGCTTGTGCAGATAGTTCTTGTGCATGCATTTATGATTTACACTGCAGTGGAATAATTATTCTTTTGTGGAATTCAATTCTTTTTTAAAAATAGCCACATACAGTGTAAAATGAGACCCTGAAGCACCAAAGCAGTCATCAGCAGCACAGGTGCATTTGTAGTAATCCCCAATTATAAATATGGGTCAAAATTATCAATTTTTCATTTAAGACAAAAATAATAAGCATACAAAGTAAAAATCATGCTCCATGAAGATATTTTCTACTGTAAATATATTAAAACATCATTTTTGATTAGTAATATGTATTTGTTAAGAACTTCATTTGAAAAACTTTAAATCTCAATATTTTGATTTTTTTTTAATGATCTTCAGATGTCATTTTTCAAAGCTTATTCATCCAGCTTTCAGATCTCAATTTCAAAAATAGACCCTTACGACTGGTTTTGAGCTCCAGGGTCACACATGATACCACAAACCTCTCTGAACCAGACTTACATGTCAATGTACTTACTTTTGGGAGTATTTTTTGGCCTCTTCTTCATTATAGAACTGTAAATAAAAACAACAGCAGCAGAAAAAAGCATTACTATAAATGATGCACAACAGCATAAAACCAATCAAATGAAAATGTATGTGGATCCTCTTTGATTTGTTGGAATAAAGCTCACTGGGCCTGTTCTTCAAACGTTGCTTTTTATTTTATTTTTAGCATTTTATAAATCTTATAAAAATAATATTTAGTATTTTGTAGAGTTGAGTCAAAAGGACAATTTCCTTGAGGAATTTAAAGCTAAATTGCAGGAGCAGGAAAAAGACTTCAGGAAGCTGACAGGAACGTTATTGTATGGTTAACCTTGAGATTAATAATTCTTCCAAATTTAATAATTTTTCCAAAAAAAATTGGAAAAAGAATTGTTTTTTTTTCCCCAAACTTGGCATAGCTCAAAAAGTCTTAAAGATAAGTAGGCTCTATATGATTTCGTTCTAGAGCTATAGGGATCTATATGGCTCAATAAACTAAACTGTTACATTTGACCTATTTTCAGGGGTTGAAAACAAATGTGGTTTACTTTATAGCTGATGGTTATTGCACTTAAAAAGGGAATGTCTGATAAACAAATGATGTTGAAACAAGACATTTATCTGGTTTCCTAACATCAAAACAATTCCAGAAAACATACCTGACACTCAGTGCCTTTAAGACATGAAAAATTTTAACCTTTTTTATTTATGTATTTTTTAAACAATTGTAAGTTTCTCAGATTTAGTGGATTAGACAACAAATGACACTATTAATGTGTAGGTTTGTAAAATCTGGTACATGCTTTAACGTTAAGCCTGTCGTGGACAGCTGATTCCCTACGCTTTTTATGTTCTTCATATTCTGTGCTTAAAAATTACTGTTATAAACAATTCAAAACAAAGCGTTCACTCACCACCTCCGGAGGTGCCATATGCTCGGGTCTGCGACAGCTCGAAGACATGATGAGACTCGCTGAGAATTAACCTACAACCACTACAGACCACAACACTGCTGGAGCAACACATGGAGGAGAGCGTGTGTCCGGCGCGGATGACGTCATCTACAAGCGACGGATGTTTACTGCTCACACGCGCGCGGTTCCTGCAGGCGGCGCTCAGATCATAGACATATCTTGTCTATGGCTCAGATCATGCATTTCATCTCTCTAGAGAGGTTTATAGTCTAAAGAGTATAATCTTTTAGTTGTATTAATTTTAAGGACTGGTATGGTTGAGAAAAATGGACTGGTGTTGTTTATAACTTTATTCTATTTATTGAATTGTTATATATGTGTATGTATGTATATCTTCTGTCTTTTATACTTAAGGTAGCTCCTATTTGTTTATTATAATAATAATAATGTAATTTATATATTTATTATTTTTCTATCCGTTTCCCTTCTTCTTCCTGTTCATTCTAAATAAATAAATAAAACAAATAAATAGGTTGTGATCACTTCAAAAATCTATAATAATTAAAAATGCTTTCAAAACAATTTATTATAAAACATTTGCTCTTTTCTCCTCCGTATTCCCCCATATGTTCATGGTTCTACACGGAATTCTATTTCATTAGCCAATGGAGAGCCGTTTCCGGTGTGGCTCGTCTCTGATTGGTTCATATCTTTGTTTTGCCGGATGTAGGGTCTCTGCATGGCCATGGCGGAGGTCAGCGGTTGTTGGAGGAGCGGAGCACACAAACTCTCTGCCGTTATAACACTACGGAGACGGTATCATCATCTGTCCGCGGCGGATGAGTTGACCAGCCTTGCCGGTTCTGACAGGACTCACGGAGTGACCACAGAACCGCGGGTCCGAGGCTACTGCACCGATCCTCTGCACCGGAGCCCGACCGCCTACTATGACATCCTGCGGGTTTCACCGAAAGCCACGGCGGCGCAGATCAAGACCGCCTATTACAGACAGTCCTTCATCCATCACCCGGACCGGAACCAGGACCGCAGCGAGGACGCGGCGCGGCTCTTCGCGCTCGTCACCGAAGCCTACAGCGTGCTCGGCGACAGCGGCCTCCGGAGGAAGTACGACCGCGGAATACTGAACCGGAGCGACGTCCAGAGCGCGGGGAGACCGTCAACCTCGCGCGCGTCAACGCCTCGACGCGCCTCGGACAGCGCGAGCGCTCACTTCGACTTCGACGCGTTTTATCAAGCGCATTACGGCGCGCAGCTGCAGAAAGAGCAGCAGATGAGATACAGACGCGAGCAGATGCGGCGGCAGGAGCAGCACAGACTCAGAACCTGGATCCGGATGAAGATGAACGAGGTGACGGTCGCCTTCCTGCTGCTCTTCGGAGGCGGCATCCTCATCAGCCTGAGATCCTGAACTAATGTCGAGGGGATTTAACCTAGACATGAACACGGAAGAAGGGCCTCGGTTTCCTTTTTTTGTCAGAATTTATTAATTTAATAAATATGTAATTTAAAATACATTACTAGTCAAAAGTACAACAACAACAACAAAAAAAAAAAAATTAAAAATCTGTTTTCTATTTGGATATATACAAAAGTAAATTGGTTTCTGTGATTTTAAAGCTATATTTTCAGCATCGTTAATCCAGTCGCATGATCTTCAGAAATCAATCTAATATTCTGATTTGCGGCTCGATTGATATTTTTGTAGTGAAAAAAGCTATACTGACTCCAAGCTTTTGAATGAGCTTTTTATTTCAGATAAATGCCGATCTTTCTGTTAGTCAAAGTATAATGAAAAGAAAATATTATGTATTATTAATAAAAACAATTAATTCTTGAACAGCAAATCAGCATATTAGAAAGATTTCTGAAGTAATGATGCTGAAAATGAAGCTTTAATCTCTCAGAATTTAAAATATATATCGAAATATAAAATGGTTGTTTTTAAGTAGTAATAAAAATATTTCACAATATTGCTGTTTTTGCTGTACTTTGAATCAAATTGCAGGGTTGGTGAGCAGGAGACTGATGTAAAAAAAAATCTTACTGTTCAAAAAAACTTTATTTAGCAATATTTATTCAGCATATTTGTTGCTGATGTTCAAAAGAATGTAATACCTGAATAAATCAATATTTTATCTGTAATATAATATCATATGAAACACTGGTGTGAATGTTTTTTTTTTAAACGATCACACTCACTATATGAACAAATCTGTTTAATCTCCAGACCTTTCTTTGTGTTTCTTCATTCACTTTATTCACAGAAATATAAAGTTTAATGTGTAGGTCATCACTTCATACAGAATCCCAGATGTTCAGATCTCATTCCACCGTTAGTCAGCATAAAGGATTCATATAAAAACAAAACTCAGGAGACGATGTTAAATAAAACGGCCTCTACAACTCATCAGTCGTTTTCAGTCATTAAACATGAGGATGATGATGATGGGCACGCGTCTGTCAAGTCACATGAGACTTCAAGCATAATAAACTTTCTTCTCAAATATGTGATTCAAGAACTCGTAAACGGAAAATAAGATCAAATCAGCAAGAAAAGGGCATGTGGACTTCTGATGATGCCATGCTGCAGAAGTCTCTTAGAAGAGCTTCTCCAAAAACATCTACCTCGAGAGAACACGTCTGCAGGATTAGGATTATTCAAATAAACCAGAACTCGGAAGCAGATCTGGGTGTATTTAGAGGTCTCTCAAGCACCCCCCGTTATTCATGACAAAACATCTACATGAATCCAATCCCTTCAATCCCAACAGCCTCACAGATGGACTGTAATAACCAGGTCTGGAAGTTCACGGTGTATGATAACTGTAAACCTGCGTTGTTCTGTCAGTGATTCTTTCTTCAGTTTTTGATGCTTGAGGGTCCCCTAAATACAAAACCAACCAAAAAAACAACACTTTCCAATAACGTACATTAGTTAACATGAGCTTATACAATATTTATTAATCTTAGTTAATGTTCATTGTTTATGTGTTTGTAAACACGAGTTAATGCGCTGTGAGCTAACATCGACTAAGAGTGACTGTATTTTCATTAACATTAACAAAGATTAATAAATCGTGTAATAAATGTATTCTTCATTGTTTATTCATGTTATTACATTAACAAATGACACCTTATAGTAAAGTGTTACCAATTATTCAACAAAAATAAAGGGTTGATAAAACCTTTGACATTTAAAAATGAAACCCAAGGTAGCATCTGTCCAGATAGCTGGAGAGCAGGAACTACACTACACTCTCACCCGTGTTTACACGCTTGCTTCTGTGCAGATTTTAAACATTTACAGAGAAATTATTATCATTACTTATATACTCCATAAAGAAACTTTAACGTCTGGAGAACCTTTCTGTTTCACAAAAGCTTCTTTGTGGCGAATGAAGGTTCTTCAGATTAAAATAAGTTAGAAACAAGGTGGTTCCTTGAAGAACGTTTGACTCAAGCAGCTTTTTTTAGACAACACCCCTCTGGAGGATTATTTTGAGCATTTGGCATTTATTTTTAGCATTAAATAATTACAAAACACGTTCATGATCAAGTCATTATTGTGACACTGTAAAAAAAATCCTAAAATCATTTGCTCTCTTGCGTTTATCAGTATAATCAACCTGGGTGTACTTTAGTCTTTTAAGTTCATTACACAGTACATTAAGCTGAATTTCATATAACTTATAAAAAACTTAACTTATTCAACTTATTTCGATGAGTTAATGTGAAAACATATATAGCCATGACTTATGAATCATATTTTTACGTGAAATTATTAATAATAAGGTTTGCATTCAAAAATGTTAAAAGCCAGGCCTGTTTTCCCGCTTTATTATCTCACATCCTGAAATCGGACGACCTCTACTGAACAAGTTTTGTCTCTTCATCGGCGGAGGTTTGGGTGACACTGAACTGTTGGGACATTAACAAAACAAACCATCCAGTGAAAGTTAAAGCACATGCTGTTATGGTTCTGTTACTTGTAACGGTTAAAATCATGACTGTTCTTCAAGATCAAGGACTGCTGAAACATCTAAGGATCAACCACATCAGTGAAAAAACCCTTGACAGCACACGCACCAAACAAACACAGTCACGGTTATCACTGTGCACATATAGTGAAGGTCTGTGATAGTATTCATGAGATTCAGAGAAGCAGCCGGTCTAGAAACACAACAAAAACAATCTTTTTATCTTGTTTGCAGTCTAAATATATATATATATATATTAAAAAAAACAAATATTTTCCAGACAAGTAAAATTACTGTCTGCTAATGGGGTTAGCTAAACACTCTTGTTTTCTGTTCTGTGCAAAACACACTTAATTTTGACTTAGTTTTTTTGTCAGTGAAGCAGTCAAAAAAGAGACTTGTTTAGCAAACACAGTTTTATGTTAAAATGTAATTGTTTAAATCAAATTTGATCAGTGATTCTGACTTGAAGTGGTTAAATGTTGTTCATTAATGTTGTTGCTCTGAACACGTATGAGTTTCTTCTGTTGAACATAAAAAAGGCAGCCGTTGACTTGGAAGTCAGTGGCTTTCAGCAAGCGTTTGCATATTTTAATTATTCTTTTGTGTTCAACAGAAGGCAGAAACTCTTACAACAACATTATAGAGAACAAATTTTTGGGGGAACTGTCCCTTTAAATCAGACACTCGATGAAGATCAGATGATGTTAAGAAGCCCTTTGTGCAGGAAAACATCACAAAAGTCCAGTCCGATCACCACAGACCATAAAAAGGTTTGTCTTCGTTTACATTTTTGGCCATTATTTGAAAAATACCAATAGACAAGTGATGAAAAATATCACATTTTACACTCCATTGTATAAATCAACAGAAAAAGTACATCCCAAACTCTATCGGTGTCCTAAACGACTAATATTAGAATAATGTGTGGCCAAACAGGTGAACATAATTAAACATGATAGTGTTGCTAATAGACACACATCAGATGACTGCTGGTCTGTAGCACTCCTGAAGAAACCCATCATCTCTACTGACCAGACCACACGCAGTCCCTTCAGATCCCACTGAATCCAGAGCAAGACATGAACACACTGCTTCCCAACACAGTACAGATGAATCCTGATGATGATGATGATGATGATGGTTAACTGTATGACGTGGAGGTGTTTACTGTCACTGAATGAAGAGAACATGAGCTTCTGTCAGCAGGTGCTGCAAACCAAATAAAACACCTCAAGAAACGCACAAAACAGAGTTTGATGAAGCGACTGATCAAAGACAGCAGCTCTTAGGTGATAACTTCTTTTTCTTTGATGCTTTGTGGGTGATTGTAAAATCATTTTCATGATGTGTTGGTATATAAAGGAAGATTAAATATACACCACCAGTCAAACATCTGGAATGATTCATATTTTCACATTTTTTGAAAGAAACCTCAGCAAAGCTGACTTGATTCGATCCAAAAAATACAGTAAAAACAGTCAAATATTATCACAATTTAAAACGGCTGTTTTTATGTGAATCTACTGTAAAGTATTATTTATTTCTGTGATGTTCAGCACCATCACTCCAGTCGTCAGAGTCACATGATCTTCAGAAATCAGATTTCCTGCTCAACAAAAATGTATTTTTTGTTGAAAAGAGTTTTCGCAGCTTAGAATACACCATTCAAAAGACTGAGGAAAATTATAGTTATATTGATTAAGAACGCATTACATTGATCAAAAGTAGACATTTCTAATGTTACAAAAGATTCCTATTTTAAATAAATGCTATCTTTAACATTTTTTATTCATCTGTAAAGCAGTAAATCAGTGTATTAGAATGATTTCTGAAGGATCATGTGACACTGAAGACTGGAGTGATGGTGCTGAACATCTACACCTTCACAGATATTCTCATAGAAACAGGTATTGTAAATTCTAATAATATTTCACAATTTTTACTGAACACATAAATACAGCCCAACAGGAGAGAGCATGTATCAGTACTGAACATGTTTAAATGGCACGTGTTGGATCAGGAACATCACGCAGGAGAACAGTCAGAATCTGGAGTGTGCTGCAGCAGCGTCAGTAGAAGGAGTACTGGTTCTCCACCGCTCTAGTCCGGCGAGGGCCATCGCTGTCGTGGTAGTCGTCGGCCCCGGCGGCCCCGGGCTCCAGCAGTCTCTCGGCGCTGCTGCTGCGGCTGTGCAGGCCGGCGCTCGGCTGAGCCATCGGAGACGAGGACGAGCTGGAGGACAGCACTGCTTCTGATGGAGGAGCGGAGCCGGAGAGCTGCTGCGTCGACTGGGCCTCGGCTCGACAGACGGTAGCGTCCCGCGGAGCAGCGGGGATATGAGGAGCCACGTCTGCACACACACACAGAGTCAGATCACACTGCAGGGAGAGCCTAACCCAGAGAGCAGGGGCACAGTGAAAACCACTAAATTCATGTTAAAGACATCCACTTTTTTTGTCTGATTAAACCAAAATTTTCATTTAAGTTATGATAAACATGAACACATAAAAGATAGAACAAAATAGTTTTATTTTCACCCAAAAATGAAAGCTAGCCTGTGTTTTACTCCTCCTCAAGCCTTCTGAGGTGTATAGTTCTATTAAAAGTTGTCCTGGCGCTTCTATCATTGCAGCAGAAGAGTGTTTCTCTTTAATAGTCCAAAACATGTTACATAGAGTGATATTTTAGGTTACTATAATTACAGCAATTACTGAAATAACCTCACAATGATTACCGTCACCATCACCTGATATCGTAGTTTACATCACTTTTATCACACCGTTACTAATAAAACTAAAATCTAACATCAGGTGCAAAAGTGATATTGATTTAATGTAATTAACTATTTTTCGACGGTCGGTCAGGAAGGTCACTCACAAGAGTGTTACATCAAACCAGTCTGAAATACAAAACATGAAATCTGCTTCAAAAATAGAAAAACCTAAATGAAACAAAATGTTTCTGATACTGATACTGTGGTCTGCAGAGATGGTTCAGTTCCTCCTGTTTGTTGTCTATCAGGGGATTTTCACCTCGCTGCTTCATCTTTATTGCTTTTTGAATCTCTTTTTCATTTTCTTCAGGATTAGTTTTCCTCTGTTTTTTGACTGAAGCTCATTATACTTTAGTTTGCTCTCTTAATTTTTTTTAGCAAAACATACTTTTGTGTTCACTTTTAACTTTTTCTTTCCTTTTAATTCTAAACTATGATGATTATAATTTCTGTAAATTACACTGAAAGACTTTGTCTGCCTGGATCAAAGACCCGCAGGAACCCTGCTCTAAACTGATCTGAAGTCATGAGCTTTGATTCAGACACTTAAAACTTACTCCACTTTTTTTTTTTATAGGGACAACTTCGGATCCCTAGAGAAAAATAAATATGCTAAATGTAACTGAAATAAATAAAGTAAATACAAATAGATTTGCATATTTATGTCCTCAGTAAACAATTGTAGCGATTGTAGTTTTAGTATACTAAACTGTTACACTTAAAGTCTGCTGAGCTTTAACTCATTTTGTGCTTAATGCACTTTAATTGTATGGAACTAAAGATATACTGAAGCGTGTCTGATTGTCTTGTCTAACAGTAAAGTGGACCAGACGTTCTGCTGATACTATCACAATCTCACTATGAAACACTCAC
Organism: Enteromius viviparus; assembly: GCA_032353835.1. NCBI lineage: Eukaryota > Metazoa > Chordata > Actinopteri > Cypriniformes > Cyprinidae > Enteromius > Enteromius viviparus. The sequence goes on from JAUCNO010000191.1 coordinate 15,522,726, forward strand.
AATCAGCTTGAACAATAGTTCCTGGTGCCTCTGACCCTGAACAGAACGGAGCCGTGTCTGTGGACTGTCTCTGTTAGTTTGGGTGTGTTGGGAAGGTTACTCTGGAAATGTGATAGATTCATCTTTTTTTACTTTAGAGCCTCATTTTACCTTGAAATCATGATCAGGACTAATACAAATTTAAAACGATAACAAGGAATAGTTAAGTAGATACGATACAGTTTTAGAAACCTAATGTGATACTAGATTTAAAAAAAAAAACAGTCATAAGCTTAATTAATAATTTAGACATCATAAATAGTATTTCCATTCATGTCCGGATTGGACAATATTTGGTTGAGATACAATTAGTTGAAAATCAGGAATCTGAGGGAGCAAAACAAAACAAAACAAACAAAATAACACTAAATATTGAGAAAACTGCCTTTAAAGATGTCCAAATGAAGTTCGTAATAAGAGACATTGTAATAAGGAAATGTAAGAAATATCTTCATTGAACATTTTTACTCAATATCCTATAATTCTATTAATATTAATATCCTAATATGTTTATCTTAAATAATACACATACATAAATCCAACCATTGCCAAATAAGCATGTGTCCTATTCTGTCTCCTATATTCTCCTAAACATTTCTGTCTCATATATTAGAGCAGTCAAAGCAATTTATGAAAGAAGTCAATTAAATCTGTGTATGTCAGTGTGTGAAACATTTAGATGTAATCATCTTTGTAATTGGTCACATTTTACAAAAACACATTTTTTGTTAGTAATTTATTTGGTAGTGAAATGACATCATTTTAGTTATATGTTAGTTACTCCCCACACACTAGAAAGAGTGCGGTGGTGTTGGGTACCTGTGGGCGAGCGCTGGACCTGTACGTATGAGCGTAGCGTGATGTCTGTGGATCCGCCGGACTCCAGCGGGATGGGGTGAGCGTGGAAGTGTCGTAACATGTCAGAGACCGTCTGGAACCACAGGTGATGAACGTGACACTGACCGCTGTCATTCACAGACAGCCGCAGGTGCTGCCAAACACACCACATCACAGTTACTCATTATCAAGCCATTCATTTCAATTGTTAGTTCAAATATATCTGTGATTTATTATAACACCACCACATGACAAATTAGTTCTACACACACATATAATATAAATTCTTAATTGTATGTTTATTAATAGTTAGTGCAGTAGTTGTTAAGTTTAGGTATTGTGTAGGATTAGAGATGTAGAATAAGACATTAATATATGCTTAATTAGAACTAATAAATGGCTAATTTTTTAGTAATATGAATGCTAATAAGCAACTAATAGATGTAACCATAAAAAAAGTGTTACCATATATTTATTTGAGAACACACAGGAGTAATATATATAAAAAATATACACTGTAAATGATTTTTACACTTAATACGTTTGCCTTGGTTTCTAAGCATTCTTGAATCAAGATATATTTTTACTTTTCTAAAAAAGTTTGTGACAGATAGACTGACCACAACAAAGATGGCATTTGCGACCGCGAATGTGTTCATATTTCCAGACTTCGGCCCGTATACTCGACTCCGTGCGCCGCCGAGAACCACGCCTAGTATGGCTGTATGGCTAAAATGGCAAAGTCATAGGCAGATTCCTGCAGTTTCCAGTTCGTGTGTTCCGAGATCGGAGCCAGATGCGTGCGCCAACATGCCAGATTTGTTGCCCCCAGACACCGGTCCGCAGCCCCCCAAGCCAATTGCAGATTTACGGCCAGGAGTGCCGATCCCTGTTCCAGTTCTGGATTTTTGGCCAGAAGATCTGATCCTTGTTCCAGTTCTGGTTTTATGGCCAGGAGTGTCGACCACTGTTCCAGTCCCTGATTCTCAACTGACAGAGCCCATTAATGACTGTGAGTTACCATGGCTTGAGCCTATAGGGCCTGTTAATGACTTTAATATACCATGACCAGATCTGCCACAGCCCGCAGAGGACCTAGATTTGCCGTGGCCTGATCCACCAGAACCTGTTTCCCTACCTCAGCTTTGTCCTGACCCGACTACGGAGCATTCCCCAGTGGCTGCACGCACTTCAGAGATGTCGGCTCTGGTCGTGGATTCTCTGGGGTCTCCGTTGGTGGCTGCACAGCCTCTGAGTCGGTCCGTCTGGGCTGTTCTGGAACTCAAGCCTGCTCCTGAACCAGCCACAGAGACCTTTGAACTTTTGTCAAACCCAGAACTGGCCATGGAGGCCATCAATTTCACCTTGCGCTGAATCGGCTATGGAGGTCGACATTGACCTTTTGTTCAGTTCCGGCCAAGGAGGTCACAAAACTTTTACTATGCACTGAACCAGCTACAAATGCCCTGGCGGTGGGGACCACTGATCCTGAACTGGATGCAGGTACGAACTCGACCTTAGAGGCCTTAACTAACCTCTGTGTGCTCTTATTGGGTCCACCCAGGTGGGCTGCTTCGCCTTGGAGGGCATCTCAACTGTTTGGTCGGCTCAGGAGAGCTTCTTCGTGGCATGGCAAACCCCAGTGGGCGTCTCCACCTCCTGCTCCGCCCTGGAGGGTGTCACTCCCGTCCACGCCCCTCTTAGGCACCCTCTTATCTTGCGTCTGGAAGCCGCACTTTGGGGAGGGGCTATGTCATGCCATGGGCGTGTTCTTGTGTTTATGTTTGATCATGTCCATTTGCTTCTTTGTTCTCATTCTATCCCATGTGCTTTGTATCATTTGTAACCATGCCCTTGTAATTAGTGTTTGATTCTCTGCCAGCTGTACCGTGAGACCAAAACGAGAGCAGTCGCACAGGTCAGGCGCTGCAGTTGCTCAAAATCGGCTGGGAAAGCCTTGATGACGACACACTTTATTCTCATTGGTCAGATTATGTGACGACAAGCACGATGTGTGCTGCCTGTTTTTAAAAAGTTCCTGTATGTAATCAATCTTTATATGGAATAGCTGATATTCAAACAAAACATTAATGAATAAAGATGAAGATTAGGCGATATGGTAAATATATATTTGTATTGTATAAGAGTAAAAAACTGGTCGACCAGAGGCAGTTTTTTTTATGGATGTTGTTACACTGAATAAACTGCTTAGATTTGAAAAATTTCCTATAGATACTACTACAAAACCAAGATACAAATATTAAATGATCATACATAAACGTCATGCATTACATAAAAGTCACTATGGAGACCTATAAGTGTCCGACCTGACGGCCGTCTCTTTACTGCTCCACCGACTGCAAGGGGCTGCTCTCGTCAGCCGGCGGCAGGCTAGTGTAGTTCATCTCGAACACACGTAATAATACTGCCAGAGAGGTCATCCGGATCACGGACAGCTTCATGGCTCACTTTCCAGCTGAGGACGCAGTCCAACACAGTCTTACGAGCAATTCGTACATATTCGTACTAGGTGGCAAATTTGTGCCAATTCGTACTAATTTCGTACGATTTGTCTAAAATCACGTGATAGGTAGGTTTAGGGGCGGGGTTATGTTTAGGTCTGTCACGCCCCTAGGCATGCATGGTCTGTGTTTTGTTCATTACGCCCTCTGGCGTTCTTGTTTCGATGTTCAATGTCAGTCTACGTGCTTTTCTGTTAGTGTCTTTTATTTTGGTTCCTTATGTGCCTGCCTCTTGTAGCCCCGCCCTGACCCTTAGCATGTATTGGTTCCCAGCCGTGTCGGTCCAGGTGTTGTGAATTATCAAGTGTTTAAAGTCTTGCCCATGTCTTGTCTCCCCTGTTCGTCGATAAAATGTTGTGAGTATTGTGCTGTGATCGGGATTGTCTTGTTTTGCTCCGTGTGAATAAATGTTAAAATTTCCTCATCAAGAACTCCTGCCTCTGTGAAATTTCTGTCTCTCGCTGAAGAGCGATCGCCGGCAGCCGTTTTATAACAAGGTCATTCGTACAAATTCATACGAATTGCCATTTCATAAAATACGTCCGACTTAGAATAAAACGTATAAATTCGTACGAGTGGGGTCGTACAAATTCGTACAAATTAAAAGAATCACATCTTTTCAACCTCTTTTGTAAATATTGCACCTTTTTTCATCCATAACTCTAGTAAATATTTTTCAGTCATTTATTGTTTAAGTTTAGATAAATCACAATTACTGGAGACCCTTTATTTACCCATATCTGTGTTCTCTTGTATTTTTTTCCTTGTTAAATTAAAAACTGAAGTTGTGAACTAACCAGATTTGATGTTTGGTGGCGATGGAGTCACACACACTAATATTTATTTATTCACAATGTTAATTTTTTTATTAAATCTGAAACAGTTCTCTTATAAATGTATTTTTTATCACAAAATAAGAACAACTTTCAACCATTGTCTCATGGACTCAACTATTGTTAGGTTTCTGTAATCTGTCGTGTATTAAACACATTTAACTGAAAAAAGCATCAGAGATCAAAACCACCAGCGACACGTGTTAGAAGAGATTGAGAGAGAGGACTTTTGTTCTAAAAACAGCCCGTCAGCATGTAATTATTTTCACAGCACAAGTCACATGTGACCTCATTAAGACAGAGAAGTACCTGATTGTCAGCAGTTTAATGATGTACAGAACGCAGTGCCTCAAACAATCAGATCTTTCTGTTTACATGACAGTCGCTGTCTGTGGCCCTCTCTGAACGGACACAGCGGGACCCTTCCTTGTTTGCTGACCAACTCTAATAAAGCCTGGCAAATGGATCCGTACGCTTCTAAGTCAATGTTACAGTCGCATCGACACAAATCTGATTTATTTCAACATATGAACGAGTCCTGAAACCGATCTCAAATGATCTGAATGCTTGTGTTTTTGTCCTGTTTCCGCTCACAGAACAGATACGATCTGTGTCACATACGAGCAAAACATCAGAACTACGTCACATTTCACTGACAGTGACAGAAAGAATGACAAACAAGATTTGTGATAGAAAGCTTCTCTCTTATTTATTTATTCAGAGCACTCGCAAAGTTTTTCAAAAAAAATATTGTTTCCCCGGTCCGACAAATGGACCCCATCCCACCTGAACAGTTCACCCCTCTCATGTTTAATGTCTCTGAACTCTCCACCAGTGTCTGACATGTATCGTGTTCATGGCACTGCTGACAAACTTTGTTCAGTTTCCGTCCGTCTCTCCACCGCCACACACTTCTCTCTGTGATGCTGGAGGAAATCACTGTGGCACTGGTGATCTCCTGCAGGGCAGAAATGACCTCCTTCATGGAAACTAGAAGATCCTCACTTCTCTGGAGGCTGAGGTCATTTCCTCCCGCGGGGATCAGTAGAACGTGGAGTTTCATCCCTCCTTTACCATGACACTGAACACTGGAGCAAACCTTCTCCTGCGCTTTTAAAAGAAAAAGAAAAGCAATTCATCTACTTTGTTGCCCCCCCGATATAACTTGTTACTGATAATGAACAGCTGCAGCAATCATTTCAATATTTTACCTGCATTAATAAACACTGATACATGAACAGCATTTGTTCAGCTCTGATAATTCAGGAATTTCTACACATAAAGACAGAATAGAATTGATATTAAATGGAAAGAGAACGAGAAGATGGTGTTTATAGTTTCTACAAGCTGAAAGAGATTTACATTTACATGAATCAAGTTACAGAGGACATGGTGGAAGAAAGATGAAGCAGCAGCACAACTAATAACTCATGTTTTATTATTTCTAATATTTCAGACAAGCAGCTTTACAGCTGACTATAAAATAGAGAGCGGCACAAATAAAAACCAACAATTAATCACCAGACGATTAAAATACTCTTCATTTTATACTAAAACAACAAGATCCAGCAGAAATAACTGAGCAGCGACGATCACAAACATGATAAAAACCACATTAGCTTCAAATAAACTGTTAGAGAGTGAGATCATCTCATTTATTAGAAACAATATGAGATTTATCATGTTTGTGGTGGATGGAGCTATTCACATATGAAATAAAATTAGCTTTGAGAATGTGCTGGGTCACCTGCTGACTGTCCACTTCCATACCATTTACTGGACCAGAATCTGTATGAAAAGTCATTTTTCTGTAGAAAAACACCAGTATGCAGGAAAAACCTGTATTGCAAAACATTTTTCATTATCATGTCCCCTGAGTCTTTAGCCCATCGATTGAAGACATTCTTAAGGCATCTTCACACAGCAAAAGGCAACACAGAAACCAAATCAACAGAATTCTAAGTTCTATAGAATTATTATTTATAGTATAGAATATAGTATAGAATTACAGTGAATTCCCTTAAATCTGCTGTGTAAAGATGACTTCAGTGAATGACAGTAGGCCACACCTACTGTAACAACTACATATTTTACCACATTTTACCTATAATATGTTCTTCTATATAAACTCTGTTGGATCGCTGGAACGTTTTGATTTGGAAGGCTGTAAAACATGCAGATTATGTAGTTTTGGAACATTCTGTTCCCGTTTTGTCTTGTCTCCCCCCGCTGATAGTGTCTTTTTGGTTTCTCCCTCATTTAGTTCAGTCTCATCACCTGTCTTGTACACCTGCCAGCACTTTAGTTCATTAGTTTCTCTGTATTTAAACCCTGTGTTTTTTCAGTTCGAGTTAGTCTAGGATGAAGTCTCGTGGATGTCGTTCGTGTGTGTTTGTTGCTGCCTCGTCAGCGTTTTGTTTTCATTAGTGTTTTGTTAATAATCCTTTCAAAGAAAAGCTGTTGTTTCCTCCGCTCTTCGCCACGCCGAGTGGCATGACAAGCTTCACTCGATCACGGACTAATCGTGACAGAACCTAGACTCAAACAGAGGATGGCGTTCGAGGAAACGAACGCGCGCATCCTAGCGGCACTCAGTTTGTCTCGGCGGATTCAGTTGCCGGGGAGTCTGCTTACTGTTTGGCGTGGTCCACCGCTGGGAGCTTCTTGCTGCAGTGAACTAAGGGACACGGTTCCGGTTTGCTGTCTCGGCACGGATTGCCGAGCGGGAATTCCGTGTTTCCGAGTATGCTACTGCCGATCCTGTCACCGGAAGAGTCATGGAACGTCATGGAAAGATGTCTCCGTGCGCTTATTATGGCGACCAAGGAGGAGGATCCTGATTCTCTCGCGCTGCAAGAGCGCCCCTTAAGTGCCCGCTCCAGCTCCAGTTACCAAATAAATGTCTTTCAGGGTGGTAAGAGATGAGTTTAGGAGCTGAAGTTCCACCAGGCCTTCCCGAAGCTCAACCAATGGACAACAGCTGGGACCAGGAGCTTGTTGATCAGCTGGCAGAGATCATCAATGTGATCGGTGATAGGCTCCATCAGGATAGAGAATTCAATGAGTCAGTCTGAGATCTGAATCTTTCGAAGCATCTGTCTATACTGGTTTAAAACACTTCTTCTGTTCTTCTGACCTCAGCATGATTGATGCCGTCGTAGCAGTGAATGACCAGAAAATGTTCCGGGAACTTGTGCGAAGGTTTTCAGAGATGGACAGATCCAATGGGGGAGAATTGCAGTGCTATTCAATGCAGTTGGGAAACTGTTTGCAAAGGTATTGGATTAGTTACTGTAGTTCCTGCATGTTTATGTTTTCCACTTATATAAGTGGATGTTTCACTACATGTGAAAATAAGCGTGGCTGGGCTAAACAGGCAGTGATGCAAAAGCAAAAGCTGGCTATATAAGCTCTTCTTAGACTAATAACAAAGTTCTGAATCTTACAGAATGTTTTTATAGTACAATGACCTATAATAGATCAAAAGCCCATGATCCCTTTTTATGGATCCCTTTAAAAAATTGATCTTAATATGTCTGTTGGTTGTAGACATGCATCTTTATGCTGTCTTTTCTCTCAATAGATGGTCAATAGATGGTCCGTGCACACTTTACCACACTGGCTTCAGACATTTTTGCCTTGGCTCTGGATTACTTCAGGAGGACTCTAATGAAATGGATTCGTGGAACGGGAGGATGGGTGAGAAACAATTAAGATGTGTTGAATATTATTGATCACAGTGTCGTATATATGACATCTACTTGTTTGTACCTCTTAATGCAGATACGCAGTATCCCTCTGCTGAACCGTTTCTCCAATGAGCAATTTTCTGGTTCTTCCTATTTTGAAGCGGCATTAATCTTCGCTACTACCCTACTGCTAGGCTTCATCATCTTGAAGATCATCTTGAGAAGATAGAATATTACTTAAGACAAATGACTGCTGAATCAGCCTACAAGTTGACTAAATAAAAAGTCAATGAAGAGCACAAATGGGAGACCAAGTGATGTTAAAAAGAGAAAACTTTATTGATCAGCCTTAATTGCATGTGTGTCAATCCTCAGACTTCCGCTAATGAACACAAATTCAACAGCTAGCATCACTTAAAACTGTCGTATGTAACAATAAACCATACAACAATTGTATGTCTTAATAAAGACAAACAGGCCTAACAGAAATCTACCATGGAGAATATATATATAGATATATATACATTACTAATCACTAAATAAATCAATGAGATGTTTATGGTTATGAAGATGATTATAAATGACTATATGACTGCATGTAATAATAAAATAATGAAAAAGATTAAAAACTAAATGATTGTGGTTATGATGATTATAAATGATTATATGATTGCATGTAATAATAAAACAATGAAAAGAAATTAATACAATTCATTAGTATTAAATTGGGGTTCAGCAAATGTTAACTAAGGTATTTATGGCCCCGATTGAATGATTTATTGCTTTCTGACTTAATGAGGGGCAGTAAAAACTGTCCAATAAACCGTACACCTGGTTGCACATCCGGACATCTGGACTGTACATCCCTGAGACATCCTGTCATAAATTTACCTCCGGGGGTGTGCTTTTTATTACAGATGTTGTAAAAAAGACAAAGTCGTAAAAGGTATTTACGATGTTCATTATTATTATTAAATATATTCTCTGTGTGCACGCTTGTGTGACTTCAGCAGCCTAAGTGTCAAGTGACTGATTGAGATGTGGCCCCCTCCTCCTCCCCAGTCCTTGCAGGGGACCCCCACAGAGATCTGTGTCTGCTAGGCCCCTGTGCTTTCTATCTGTAATGAGAGAGGGGAAAAAGAATGAGACATTAGTGAATAAAGGTCTTTAAATGAATAGATGGTTATAACAGGTTTAATCAGTGAATTAAATCTAACAGATGAAAATACCGCTTTTCATGATTTAAAAACAATAGATCTATCGCCCCACAGTGTTTGTCAAGTCAAGTCTTTTTAAAACTGTGAAATAGAATACTTTTAGTTTTATGCATTTAAATGTATTTAGTCATCTATTTGAAGACTTTCAAACTCTCAACATCTAAACAAAAAAGTTACATCTATGTTTTTGACAAGAGCTGTTAGTTTTAATGTACAAAATTATGAAGCAGCGAGTCTGATTGCTAAATGCAGACGAGGAAAGAGTAAAATCACTCTTATATATTTTAATGAAAAGAAACACTG
>JAUCNO010000191.1:15532265-15550950 GCA_032353835.1 Enteromius viviparus
AAATATTTATTTATATTTATATATACACTACAGCACATAACAAATAATATTTGACCTTCTGCGTATCCCCACAAACAGTTAAATATTGCTTAAAAATGCACAAAAGTTGATCAGTAAACTTTCCAAAAATGTAGTAGCCTGTTAATTTAGACACACAGCAGTCTACTAACGTACCAACCAACCTCTAGGCCCTAGATTAACCTTCCCTAATTCTTGTGTATCTATTCTCTCAAACACAACACATTCTGAGGACAAGTCACTGCAGTTACAAGGAGAGGTAGACAGGTCAGTTCAGACCCTGAATACTCCAAGTTGGTTTAGTGTTGTGGATAGTTCAGGTCTTTCTTTCTGTCTTTAGCTGGTGGATGTAATCCAGAGCATTGCCAGTGGACAGATGGACACCCCGTCCCTCGTCTTCCATCTGCAGGTTACGTGACCCCCCTCCACCCGCTCACACAAACACAAACCCGCATCCACACGCAGACGCCCCCCTCCGCCCCGCTTCTCTTCCGCCCACTGTAAGCTGCTGGATTAAGTGTGAGTGGAGAAGCTGTGTTCACTGGGTCTTATATTAACCCTTCAGATTCCAATAATCTAAACAAATCCCTCTTTCCTACCTACACACAATTACTTTTCCAGCAGCAAAACAAGGCCTTAGAATAACAGCGACACACTGGTTTCCTGGAATGTAACACTCTTGTGTATATTTGCGTGGGGCGAAGATGGATTTTTCAACAAAAAGCACCATAAACATGCTAGGCGGCCACACACAGCCCGGTACAGATGCATATTGGCCTTCTTTACACAATAGACAGGGCTCATCCATCTCAAAAGGGCCTTGAAGGTTGTGACACAGAGCAGCTCTTGAGGTCAACAACAGGCCATGATGGCCTACAGAACGCAGCCTGAACTTCATTAGACTACTTATAGTACATGAGTCTACTTTCATACATTCGCGTTTACATTTATACATTTAGCAGATGCTTTTTATGCATATCATTTTATTGTGTTCATGGTATAAATTTAATCAGTTTCCTGGGAATCAAACCAAGGATGTTGGTGCGCTCTACTGAGCTACATGAATACTGTACAGGAACACAATAAAAGATACTTTGGACAAATACCGGGAGGCTTGTGACTGTCCCATTGACTGCCAAGTAATGAAGAAAAGTATGAAAGACATCGTCAAAGTACTGTATTTATGAAGTGACGAGAATACTTTTAATAAAGGGTGTTGGTTTTTAATTTCTTTGTCTCCAAAAAGTATTCTCATCATTTGATACAATTCAGAATGAATTACTGATGGCAGAAGGACTATTCTGACAATGTCTTGCCTGCAAATTTGGGTATTGAACACCTTATTATTAATACATAAAAATATGGATAGCGAATCCCATTTCATTTAGTCTCATTACCAGAAGAATTACCATTTAGGCTTACTACCAGAAGTTTTTTGCGAACCACAAGAGAAGACCATACATCCATTGTGTACTTTTGTAAGGCTACTACCTACTTACAATTATTAAAAAGATGGGGGCATTTGTGTGTACAGTGTAGTTGAGGTGTAGTTGAACAGCGTAGTTGAGGTCCTGTGCATAATAATTGTACCTGTGCTGGACATTTCTTTAGCGTGCACCGTGAGCACATGGAAGAGGGTCCAAACAGCACATGGATATCCACGCAAATGGGCATGAGATCCCTGGCAGCCCACCCACTGTACACCCTCAGGCAACACTGCATCACTCGTCTGAAAACACACACATATACAAACATGCAGTCTCAATTGACTTGCGTTTCACTTAAACAACAAGAATCAATTATAGTCAATCAATTTTCCTTTCAGTCACTCTTCAAATGAAGTGAGGTGGATACTGCAATTGGTATGGCTATTATAAGAAATAAAACCCCTACAGGGATCATTTTCATCCATATTTTACTTCATGCATAATTAAAAGCCCATATCAAACAGCATTAAACTCTTTGGCCCCTTTTGGAATTAATCCAGATCTCCCATTGGTCAGTCTTCTGTGCAGAGTCACTCAGCAGTTGTGTGGGTGTGTCTATAAGAAGCGATGATCTTGATGACACCAGGCCTTTTCCTTATGGGATATCTTCCTACTTCCTCATTGATTCATTGATTGGGTGGCTAAAAGCTAATGATGTCACTAACTGCTTTTGTGTATGTTTGTGTGTGTGTGTGTGTGTGTGTAGGCATGCAAGCTTCAGTATTATTACAGCATCATAAAATCTTGTTCATTTACTTACTTTGACTTGCTTTCTTCAAAAAAGAAGATACTGTCTCAGTGTCTTGTTTTTATAATGAAAGCCAGTGGTGTCCAATGTGTTTAGGAACCCAGTGACTGTCATTGCATGGACAAACACAGTTGAAACATTCTTTCAATATTTTTTTTTGTGTTCAGCATAATTCTGCAGGCTGGATGAGATGTTGAATGCCATGGCTTGAAATTGTGCTTGCAATGGCTTAAATGGTTCAAATATATGTTTTAATAAATTTAAATGAGTGACAGCATCCCAATACACTGACCTCATGACCCAAGTCTAAGTGGAGAAATGCTTACGTCAAGGTATTGACGAACTCAGGTGCCTTTTCAAATAAATGCGGTACTTCGCTATATCAAATGTCTGCTTGTCAAAACTCTCATTTATCATCTCTAATGTCATAAAAAGAAAAAGAAAACATAAGCTCTTACTGAGATGTTCTGCTCAGGTAAGCTTGTCTAACCTGCACAGTGTTGTCCAGGACTTCTCTAAAATCACTGTATTTGATCTCCGTCCCGTTCTGTTGTCGTAACCAGCTGTTAACAGTGTTCAGTGCGCTCTTTACAGATGGACGGCCTGGGAAATACTGCACACACAAAACAAGTACATAATCACATACACAGTCATACGCTTGTGTTTAAGACCAGGCTAGGCAAAAACATCTCAGTATTTACATAAGTCCTTTTAAACCTAATAAATGTGACAGCTATTTCTGCAGCACCAGTAGCTGTTGTCAAATGGTGAGATCACTAGATTCGCTAATGTGCTACTAGAAGACACTAAGTGACAGTGAAAATGCACACTGCAATACTCTGAAGATTTACAGTCATTGAAAGCTGTAAGAAAATCGTTCTTTAAAGAAGAATATATATTTAATCACAATTTTAGGACACATTAGCCACTATAAAATGTTGATTGTATTAATAATAATAATTATATATTATATAATAATAAACACTTTGAACATTAACATATTATACTATATATATTTTTATATGTATGCATTAATTTTTATTATTATTATTATTGCTTTTTTATTCATTAGGCAATCATTCTTTATTATTTCTTGTTAAAATATTATTTGTTTCTATGGTTTTTTAAAACTGCTTTAAATAATGTATTTGTTAACAATGTTCATCATCATCATCATTATTGTTTTTCATTACATATTAACCATTAAAAAACATAATTATTCTATGACCAATTAAAAATTAGTTAAAAATTAGTTAAAAAACAACAACAAATAACAACATAAAATTAATTAATTTAGTTAAAATATGATATATATTATAAATAAATTTTTTAATACTAAAAAACAAAACTGAATTCGCTGGTAATCACTTTTTTCTTACACAAGTGCAAATTTAATAGTGTTAAAAAATGTGTGTGTGTGTGTAAGTCTCTGGAAGTGCAGTGAAGTAATGACCAGCCTGAGCCATGTGGCACGAGGGAATGGACAGATTCAATGGCCCTGGACGGACGCCAGTGCTGACCTTACAATTCTGTGTCTGAGCTGGGGCCACAAAGCCAACGCTAACACTCCGTCACGGCCCCATAAACACAGGCACATTAGTGCAGGCCAAGGCCTGTGTGTGTGTGTGTGTGGGGGAAGGCTCCACAGGATCCCAGAGGTCCACCTTTCTTTGATTTGTGCTCTTGCGTCTTTTCAATTTTCCTGTGGCCATCTGTTCAGCATGGTGCGGCCTTCTATTCATCACCCTCTAACAGGATCTCTATTAAAACTCAGCTCACTTAAAAAGGCCTTGCGGAGATTTACTTAACCCCAACGCCCCACTCCATTCTGATTTGTTTCCTTAATCTGGGAGATTCGGCCATTGAGAACACAGCCAAGGCGGAAAGCTAATCAGAGCTGCACAGGTGGGAAAAGGAGAAAGTCTCTAGTCTAGTCCTTCCCTGAATGTGAGTGTCATTAAATAGATCTGTGTTCTGGTCTGGCCTCGAACTCACGTGAAAAGCTCATTAACAGACCAGTGTGTTGAAGACAGTAATCTGGGATTGCTCATACAAAAGGCATTGTTCAAAACTAGTGAAAACTCTGTTCTGAATCTGTGCAAATCAAAACAAAAAAAGTGACGTGAATAACTCTCTGCAGGGCAGCTAGTGAATGAAGGGCCGTTGAGTCATCACGATAGACTCTGCATTTGATCTGGTTAACACTGTAACAGAGAACTAAACGTGTGATCTGAGAAAAGACAAGAATGCTGTGAACTGGCTTACACACTTTGTTTATAGACTGTACTCATAAGCATTTAGACACACAAGCAACACTTATACTACAGTTTAAGGGTTAGGAGGTCAGTAAGATTTCATTTCTATTCATGAAAAAGCACTGAAAAAAGGATTCCACAATATTTGAATTGTTATTTATATTACACACACACACACATATATATATATATATATATATATATATATATATGCACATTATATAAATTCATATGATTATAAATATAATATATACATGTAAATATTTTCATGTAAATATATGCTGTACGTGGTATTTGCAATCACCAAAATTAATGCATTACATAAGTGAAAATAAATACACTATTAGAGAACAGTACATTTATAAACTAACACTTACCTAGATTCATAAATACTGTCAATAGTGCTAATTGGTTTTTGAAAGCTAATAAAAAATAATAATGAAGATTTGAACATTTTGAACAGTGTTATTGATAAAACAACACATTCATTTGGAAACTTTTTATAATTGCATTTGGTTGTCAAAAGCTACATGCCAATAGTTAAAAGTGTTGACCTACACCTATGTGAACATGAGGCGAATTGACAAAAATTGGACCCAGTTTATTAACATTAATAGGAAAAACTGCTCTAAAAAGTTACTTGGCCATCTTTGAGACTTTTTTAGAGTATTTTTAAGACTGTTAGTAACTGCTGTAGCGCTTATATTACAGTACAGTCAATCATGCACTGTAAGAGTATATATAACCTCTGCATATTCCATCTACCAAAGCAAGGATATAGATCACTAACCACAAACAGCCCTTTCCAATCACTGTCCTTACTGATTCAGCCCCCCCTCCCACCCCCTGCTCTCCCTTCTTCCCCCCCTATCGGACCATGACAATCCACTTCACCCTAGCAATATGTCATCTCCAATCCGATTAGTATCAGCATTCGAGAAAACCACAGTCTCTCTCTCTCTGCAGAGGTTCAAAAGAGAAATCATCTGTCGACCCAGCCTTGAAAAAGACCCCCGTTTAATCTCACCCTCTGGGACACATACACAAGTGGGCCATGTGAAAGCCATCTAAACTGTTCACCTGTTATCACAGCACTACCTAACATCAGGCGCTAGTTACACTGGCTTCTCTGAAATTTGTTAGAATGAGAATAGCAAATGCAGAGCCAGTGATTTTAGGACACAGTGGCCTCAAATAAAAGATTGAGTAATGGCTGAATCTGGACCTCAAATTGCCTTCTAATTCCTTGCTTTATTCCCTCCATCTTGCGCGGCGGGAAGCCTCTTTCAAGAAAGCAGGATAAAGATGGGTAATCCTAAAACCTCTTTGTAATGCTCTCATGTCTCCAAGATCCACTTTTAATCCTGAAATACATGTTCTGATTCATACAAATCCGGATTGTGCTGCAAACCCAGATACGATGAGCAACAACCGTGAAAAACACTTTGTATCAAACTCTGCCAGTTTACTATTTAGTACTGGTGACATGAATTTGTTCATCCATGCTCATAATTTCAGATAGTAGGTAAATTTTATATATATATATATATACATACACACACACACATACATATATATATATATATATATATATGTGTATATATATACAGTATATGTGTGTATATATATATATATATATATGTGTATATGTGTATATATGTATATATATATACATATATATACATATACATACATATACATACACACATACAATTAAGAATAATTAAGAATAATTTTTTTACATTTATTTATCTAATAAGATATTAATAAAAGACATGTTAAATTACAATATTGTTGTTTTTACTGCATTTTTGATTACCTTTTTTTTTTTTTTTGCATGGGACTGTACATACACAGAAGTCTCTTTTCCTCCTGTGGGCTCCTGGCGCAGGAGAAGGTTTGGGATGAGAGGGCAGGTTGTGACATTCACAGGATTATCCCATTACATCAGTCTGCCTGCATTCTAAGCATCTTAATCTAAAGTACCAAACCTGTAAGCAAACTAACTGTGTTTAGCATTCAAGCCACTGTACAGATCTTCAGCTCAGAACACTGTGTGTGTGTGTGTGTGTGTTTGTTCCTCCCTGCCACCATTAATCTCTCCATGCTTTGCTTTAGTGGGGTTAAACACTTCCTCTTCACAGAGTGTCAATTAATGCAGCCGGCGTGTCTGTTTAACAAGGCAGCTCAAAAGAGCCAGCCAAAAACAGCAAGGACACTCTGAAGAGCCCCAGCTAAGGCTGGAATACCAGAGGGAGCGGGGAATATTGACAAAACTAACCACAGTTAATGGGAGGCCTGCCCAGGGCCCCTGCCACTCCTCCAGGCATCTGTGTAGACCTTCCCCAGAGAGCCCTAAATAATCAGAGAGATTGGCAGAGCTACGCTGGACGGACCTAAAGCCAGCGAAAGGTCATTGTCTCAGACCTCATCAAAGAGATCCATGGCACACGTCTGATCCAGTAGAGCATGGCTCAGTAGAAAACATACAGGGAATAGACAACTAAGTGAATCGGAAAAGAGTTTTTTTTTTATTTTATTTTTTTATATACATTCAATAATTTCATATAATAAGCATAATATATAAATAATTATTTAAAAAGAAAAGAAAATGAGAAAGAATGTGATGAAACAGAACATCACAGCAGTGAATAGGAATATCTTGGATGTGTCTTTAAATGTCAGAAACGAGCAGTTTCGTAAAGTGCTGCTGTATTAATATTTTCAGCGCTATTTCAATAGTTTGTTACAAGTACTGATATATTTTCTCCCTGAAACAACATATGTTGTACTTTCTAAAAACCTGACTGAGCTTATAATAATATTATTCAAGAACACAAAACACTGAAAACTTCTATGATGAGGTTTAAAAACACATCTTGGATTGAAATGTTCAGTGTATCTCCCTCTAGTGGTTTGTTTTGTGAACTGACTGGGCTGATACAGATATCACAAAGAATTCAAGTGCATATTTAATGTGTGTGTGTATTGATGTGACTCACCTTAGCCAGTACATTTATGTACTTTTTGAGTGCAATTAGATTGTCTCCACTGATAATGATGTGTCCAGACAGCTCTACACGCAGAGAGTAATGCAGCGCTGATTCCAAATCAGACATATAAACGCGTGTCCTATATAAACGCACACAAAAATATATGTAGGATTATAACTGTGCACCATTACATCATTAGAGAGTCCACATGACTCCATTTTGATAAGATTTCAGCTACAATATAGGATTACTGTATATAACATGAGTACATTTTACAACACTTAAATAAAACTTTCATGGATAAATGTCGAAATATAGCCATATATGAATATTCATGAACTACAGATGTGTTGAGTGTAGCAAGATGTATTAAAAATGCTTGCAAAATTGTAATCCGCAAACATTCACCTTATTATGTAAATAATTGTTGCATTTGCCTTTATGGATTTGCTAGACACTTATAGCTCTAGCAATTTACACTGCATTCAAGATATTACTTTTTAATAATTTCCTGCATTTCCTGGGAAATTAACCCATGACCTTAGCGTTGCTAGCGCTTGAGCTACAAGAATGCTTAAATGATGCATTAATATGTAAAATAAATGTAAAATAAAAATAACTAATTATGTCTTTTTGTGTGCACTAACTTGTTAAACGGCCTCCATTCCTGTAGAGTTGAGTTCTTGATAAGATCAGTGATGGGAATCTGGGGTTTGCCTGTCCGCACTACCCCTGGCAACCTCTGGAGGGCGTATGAGTAAAAGGTACGAGCCTCATTGAGTCTGATAGAGGAGAGAGAGAAAAAAAAAAAAGAGAAGTAAGGGCCACTCAACAACTACACATAACCTCAAGTATGCAACTGTCATTAAAGAATGTAGAGTGGGTGTCATGTCTGCCAGACACCAGAAGAGTCCGTGTTTATAGAGCTGTTTACTTCTTGTATCAGTTCAGTTTAGGGCAGAAATTAAAAGAAGAGTAAGGGTTAAGGATTGGGTCTGGATTAAAGACGAGTTAGGGAACAGATATATAACTTCTTCCCAACTAAATAGTATGCAAAACAGTATGCCAGTATTTATATAACAGTAGATAAAATACGAAATAGAGCATACGTGACTGATAGCATGTCAGGACTGCAAACAAATTAGATGCACATGTACATGCATACAGAACATAACAGGTCAAAAATATATTCTTTATCAGGTGCGTTACACACTTTAATAGCGTGTGATCAGCTGATATTTGAACATTTTGAGATTTGCTGTTTAGTTCATATTTTGAATTCTATAAAAAAAAAATCTCTTTTGCCGAATAACTTAAGTGTTACTTTGACATTTTGTCTAGTAAAAACAAATATATATACTGACAGCTGTATAGATGGATGAAAAAACACTAGTATTTTTTTAAAAAATGATTTCATATTACTTCATAAAAAATGTATATATATAAATATTCCAAAATAAATAAATAAACAAAGAATATTTTGAGTCAACTGTGTGGTACAGAAATTACAATGTTGCAGTATAAATGTTTCATCTTTACATGGTTAAATATAATATATATATATATATTATATGTGTGTGTGTGATTTTAATGATTTTTAAATCATTTTATGAAAAGGTTTTTACTGTCAATTTTGCTCAATTTAATGAATTCTTGCCTAAAAACACTATTAGTAAGTCACAATTTAATATTCAGTTTTCACTATTAACTATTATAATCAGCTTTATATATGCCATTGAGTCACTTATACAGTGTATCAGTATTGGACATTAATATACACTATTAAAACCACTATTTCACAAAGATGTGTTTTTGAAACTTTTTTTCACAATTTTAAAAATTAGCAGTATTAAAAATACCTTTTTTCCAAAAATGGCTAAGAATGCATTGTGCTTATGGCTGCTTAAAAAAAGTGAGCTTACCCCCATGTCTCTCTTCTTCTGTTTTCCACTATCATCTATTTACCTTTCTTTCTCATATGAACAGATGGTGGGTGTAGTGTGCTGATGAGATGTCATTACTGATCATTACCCTCTTCACTAACCCTGGCAATCAAACAATAAACACCACTGTGCATTCCTGTGTCTCCAGCACAGGAGGACACACATCTACCCAAGCTTCAATCAACCCTCACCGGAGAGATGGGGCGAAGCTTGAGGTCCCCAGGGGCTGATGGCACGCTTCTGAGACCACAAGGACCCGAGATGGTGGAGATAGTGTGTGTGTGTGTTTATGTTTTTTGAGCATGTTACACGAGATCAATCACGCATTCAGACCTGACGGGACGCCATCTGTTGCTCCGCAGAGCAGGGACTGCTTGGCAGGTGAAAAGCAGAAAAGGAGCACCATTGTTTCGGCGTAGAAGATTAAAACCCCCCTTAACACCACCCGTGCACACCATCAAGCAGGAAGGAAACAACATAAACCAACCATAAATCATTGCTCTTTTGCATTTGTCATCTAAAGGGCCCCACACCCATGCCAAGTTATTTTTCTCAAATAAGCATAACAAAGCCAGCAAACCTCTGATTTATGCTCCCGGTTAAAAATGATTATGAAAGCTCTGTGATCTTGAATAATTGCATGTATTAAAATTCTGTTGTCTCATTAACATGGCCAGATGTTGTGGGATTTTTCTGCAATGGCTAATGATCATAAAACTGAGAAGACCAGATCAGGCAAATGCTAAATGCTTAATTATAAGAATCTAAGAGTAAAATGCCTTGGCTCTAGCTTATGTTAATGCAGCATGAAAGAGAGAATAAAGGTTAACTGTGTAATTCTAGTCCCTCAAAAAGAAGTTTATAAGATTGTTTCAGCTGTTTCATCAAACAACAGGCCAAAATCTTGTTCCTTTAAGTTGAATAATTTAATAATAATTTTAAGTATGAGCTTTATTAAAAGTGATAAGCCTTACCTAAAGCTTATATGATTATTTTCTCTTCTCTTATAATTTATTATTATTATCCAAGCATCTGGCTTAATTCAATATTTATTATCCTGAAAAATCCATGACATCAGTCTTAAGTTTTATATCTGGTACAGGGGTGTATGAAGAAAATGGAGCACTTACACTTTGACTCTAGAGATATGTCCAGATGAGTTGTACAGGTAACATGAAGGAAAATCAGTCACACCAAACCTGGCCACCAAACTCGTCTCGGTGTCCAAAACCCTGCGCACGGTTATGTTTTCATACTGCAACAAATCCAGTGTCACCTTAAAATAAATAAAGAAAAACAAAATGTATTGTGTATTTTCTCAAAAAAGTCTTAGCTAAAATATTTTGAAGATTAAGAACGCATTGGGAAAAAAAAGAAGAGTACATTTATCATCATCTTTTGTTTTGTGTTCAGTGAAAGGAATTTGGGCTTGGAACAACACGGTGAATAAATTACAACATTTTCATTTTTGTGCGAATTATTCCTTTAAATCATCCTTGTGTAAACTGATCTCACCTCTCTCCCCACGTAGGAGTCTTTACTCTCAAACACAAGAGCGAGGAACTTCACATTGTTGGTCTGAAAGATGTTGTCTACCTCTGCCTCACTTTCAGGAGAAAAAAAGATTAGATTCAAATAAGTTGAGATAATGTAATGCAAACCATTGATAATCAGTATATGGTCTGAGTTACTCTATGCTAGGGAGTTTACTAAACGTTTTAAGCCGTTAACTGATACATTTTTAGTGGGGGGATTAATAAAAACACAAAAAGCTTTTTTAGCATTTCCTGCAATGATTTTACAGATGGCACCAAAAATTCAAATAAGATATACAATTTAAGTTTATGGCATGTCCTTTTCCTTCCCTATTTGAGCAAACTTTTGCACAGCAGTGTTGACAAAACCAACATGCTCACTGACCGTAAGCATTATTTACATTCAGAGCTGACAAACCAGCATACAGATGATAAATGATGACAACCAAACCTCTTAGATTTCAAGTGCAAAATTAAAACAAAGAAGTTGACAAGTGTGTAGGACATTGTGTTCTAACCTAGCGGTCTCTAAAGGTGGACAGGCAGGTGGCCAAGTCTCATTGTGCATCTCCAACTTCTTGATAATGTAGTGCCGAAGGCCTCTCACATCCCTCGAAAATCCTATATGAACATTTAAAAACATGCTTATACATAAACAGAGCAAAGTGCATCACCAAAGATCTAAGAATTAGATCAAAATGAATAGTTCACCTGAAAACGACAACTTATAGCAAAGGCCAGATTTACTAAACAGGGCAGTTTGCAATCCCGTAAATGTGCAGATGGTAGTGGAAACTATTTAAAAATTCATATGGAATCAAGTTAATGTTTCCATGCCTTTTCAATGCTACTTTTTGACTTTTCTTAAGTAAAGCCTGACAATAGTTTTAACAGAAAAAAAGTTTTGCAGTTAGTTAATCTGGTCCTTAATGTTAAATAATGTTTTGCACACAAACCTATCACATGACTTGTGAACAAGTGGAATATAGTGCATGGGTTCTATGGATAAGATTCTTTATAATACTCTTTTGAGGCTTGACAACAAAGTTTGTGCTACAAATAATTAAAAGCCATCACCTCGACAGGCTGGGTGTCAAATGTTCTGTCATGCTCTCTTTTAATCAGTCAGTGAAATCTTTACTGTTAGTATTTTTAATGCAACATATCACAAGAACTTCTGTAGCAAGAGCTCCTTTGTCGGCGTCTTGGCTTTTATTTTAAATTTTGCAATCGCAGCATGAAAAAGACAACAGTGCAATCAACCAATTTAATGAACAATATTTTGTGAATTATTTGTCTTGACTACATGTGGAACCTCTCATTTCTTTCCCCAAATCATCTATCTCCCAATCTTATTTTGGCTGGAACGGTTTAAAACTATTTTCTACACTTCTAATCCATATTTCCAATTTCAACTGCAGGAATTCTCAAACCAAACAGCAGATAGTGTACCTTTTATGTATATAAGATATATAGAATATATGTTTTTAAATTATTTGTGTTCCACAGAAGGAAGGAAGTCTTAACAGGTTTGGAACAACATGATTTGGGGGAGAACTGTACCTTTAAGAACATACTGGAATAAATAGAGACACATTTTTACCTCTGAATTCCTGGCCCTTAGACTCGCTGCTTGAATAAGCTGGGAAGAACTGAAAGACAGAGGAAGATCAGTAACGGTGCTACTTGAGCCCTTCACATCAGTTGCATGCCTGCAGACTCTCATTGACAGCTTTAGTCAACAGCTCTTCCTCCTACCCCCTACTAAGTCTAAGTGTTTCGCTATGCCACCTACATAAGACTTTATTTTACAAGACAAGAACACAAATCTAGATACAGAAACACCCACATAGGAACATCTGGGGATGTAGAGGAAGGACAAAGAACTGACAGACTCTGTTACATCAGTTCGCCCCTCTGGCTTCAGCATAGCCTGTACCCATAGTGCATGACTGAACAAAGAACAGTTATCCATGAATAAAATGGATTCATCTGTCTGGAAAAAAACTCACAAGTCATGCTTTTGTACTCAGCAGAGGGCCTCATTCATGAAACACAAGCAGAATTAATTAACGTGTAAATCATTTGTCACTAAATCAACAATTTACACCAGAATGGTTTAATGAAAAATACACACAATTTGTTCACCAAAAAAGACCAACAAATGCAGTCATCCATTTTTAAAGATGATTTCTTATCTTTATTTCAATTTATGGGCAATTTGACAACATACACAAATTTACATAATTAAGATATTGTAATTTAGAAGATAACATTGTATTGCTCAGGTGTTGCTCTCACTTTTAGAGCTCAGAAGACATTTCATCTAAGTCAAAGGGTGCCCGATCGACTGCCCTGCAAAGTTTAGCTCCAACTCCAACTCTAATCAAATGAAGTATTAACTTTTTCTTAAATGCTTCAATTACAGTTGTATAAAATAAACATTGCATAAACTATACAATTTATAATTTTATATGCATAAAATGATTAAATATCACTACCATTCAAAAGTCTTAGTAAGGTTTATTAAAGCTACCGTATGTAGGATTGACACCGAGTGGTTGAACTAGGTATTGCAGTCCAAATTCAAAATACTGGAGAGGGGGTTTTCACCCGGACCCTCCTTCTCAGACTTGACGTACACTCAGGTTGCCTTGATTGACCACACCAACAGAAACGAACACACATGACAATAATTAAATAAAAAGCACTATATTTTCTGCCAAACAGGCAACCTGGATGGCGAAACACTACTGACTTCGTGATTGGGAGATAGATGGAGGATGGCGCTTCAGACCAAAACAAAACATGACAACATAAACATTAGTTGAGGGCTGCAACTGCACTTTTTGAACGAGAATATCCAGGCTGTACTACTTCTGTTGGTGATATGAGTACTTTAAATTAACGTTTTCTTAATGCCTGTTGAACATAACAGACACATTTTATGATTATTACAATAAATTTCTTACATACAGTACCTTTAAGATATTCTTTAGATATGTTTTTTTTATATACCGTTTGAAATGCATTGGTATTAGATGCACGAAAGCTGAGCGCTGACAGACTTTGTCACTGACAGTCACGTGCCCTTTGTGTTTGTTTGCCCTGAAGCGGCTGCGGTTAAATGTACTTGCATTTTCAAATGCTTTTATACGAAACTGATGTACACACTATAAATTATGTTTTTCATAGCAGAGCAACATATCTAATATATCAAAAGAGATCTGTGCATAGTCTGAATACAGTCTGTTAAAGCTGCCACTGTATATGATATAATCAGTAATAATGCAGAGCAAAAAAAGAAAAATTTAACTATTAAAAGTCAAAAGCACTTTTTAAAACAAGTAATAGACTGTTTATATAATGATAATGTAAATTTTGCACAAAATAAATTTCATTTAAAATGTAGCCATGTGCAGTAATACTGAATGATAATGTGATATTCTGTATACTGAAAATATCTTTCTCTGACACCTTAACATTTTGTAAAAGGTGCATCGATTTCTTTATTTAACTAAGGCCTAGTCCTGGCTTAAGCTAAGCCATGTTTGTGAAACTGGGCCATTGTGTTGATAATAATAATCTTATTGAAATTAATTCTGAAACCAAGATTCACACAGATATCTTAAATATAAAAAAAAGCATAGAAACTTAAACGTTGGTTATCAGATTTAAAGTTGTAAAGATGTATTTGCACAGCAGAAGAATTTATTGGGGTAAAAAAAATAGATCAAGAATCGTTTTGGAATCAGATTGTGACTCCAAGAATCGGAATCGCATCGTGAGGTGCCCTAAGACAATTCATGTCACAATACATGATGGGAGCTACAGTATGATGGGAGATTTTCACCTTACACACACAAAAACAATGCTTTGTTCAATAAACGTAACTGGGTTAAGTTACAGTGAAGCGGAAATTTCACATAGATTCTTCCTCATTCAACTGTGTTGACCCAACGCAAGGAGTCTGCATACATTCAACAAATTCTATTGATGTAAATAAACACAATTTGGTTGTGTGGAACCAGTGTCCATGATTACATAACTAAGTTAAGTTAGTTCAAAGAGTCATTTTTTTGTGAAAATGATTTTTAAGTTTGTGGTAATCTATCCCTAAAATGTATGTTGTTTTTGACTATTTTCATTTTGTATTGTTTTATTTGTGTATTTTTTAATTCTTAAAAATGTCAAATTAAAATTGGCATCTCAGTAAAAGACTTTGTCAGTAAAATTGAAATAGAAATAGACAAACATACAATAAGTGACAGTAAGATTTTTTCTAAAATTAAAGGAAATTTGAACATTACACGTATTACATGTTCAGATTATACACAGTGTTTTTGCAACTACTGGCCTGGCCTGAATAATACAGCATTGTTTTAATCATCTGTGAGAATTGACAACAAACATTACATGATTTGCTAAGATATGATTTGCATGATGTGCTAACACATTGCAATAAATATATAAAAGTACCTGGATTTCTTCGATCTGTCTGTGATGACTCTGATAAGTAAAATACAAACAAAAATAGAATGTAAAGAAATGCATAGAAATTATCACTCACTTCTAACATTTTAGTCATTAATTCTCTCTATAGAGTTGTTTATGTGAAAAAGTATGATAAAATCCCTAATTAATTCAATTAGATCAATTATTAACTCAACCAATCCTTAACTCAACAGCGAAGTCAGAAAAGAAAGTACAATATTTATTTAATGTTATCTGTTGTATTTCATCAGCAATGAAAGACCCGTGTCTGGCAGATCAATGAGCTACTTCTTGTCTCTCTAAAACAGTAAGACGTTGAATTAGATCAAATGTGGAAAGTGCTCTCGTTGACAAGATGACTGACAGGCCAGTTTACAGTGACGAACTATACGACAGAGCATCCTTTAAATACGCAATTGTATGATGTGAACGTTTGTCTCAAAGCTTGCCTACTCTTCTACACACTCAAAAGTGTGTACTTTTTTCTTCACCAAAAGAGTACACACTTTAATGGTGTGGTATAAGTAGGAACACTGAGAAGCAGCAGCACTCTCCTGCAGAGATGTACTGTATGTATATGTACTGTATTATTTACAATATAAAGTATTAAAGACTTTTTTTACCAGCACATACACACACACACACACACACACACACACACACACACACATACAGTATATTTATATATTTATAACCCAGCACTTTTATGATGATATGAAATTTCTTTCATGGCACATGACAAAATGACAAGCAAAATGACAAACACTGTTGCACTTCTCTCTGGTTGTGTTCTTGTTGTATCTTGTGCAATTTCAACTCTTCTTCCTTCTTCCTTTGTATAATTTGGTTCCACTTTGCTCAGAAATTTGAGCAAATCGTCAATGGGACCCCTTATGAATGCCTCCATTTACTCTCCTTTTCTCTGACTCTACTGATGAATGTGTGTTTTCATATATCAAATTCTTTCAAAGGAATTAAGTGCTCGTCAAATTGTTGAATTACTATTAGGTTTCATTGTTGTCATCATTATTGAATCTGAATTTACTTTCTTCCTTCAGCATCGAATAGATGAACAGGACATGGACATGATGGACATGAACTTGAGCATGGTCTTCTCTCAACAAGGAAATGTGCCATTAAAATTAAAACAGTCCCCCTGGACTATTAACCCTCTTTTGGCACTGTTATGAAACATAAAGATTTCAAAGCATATCTGAATGTGAATACTTTACTTATTACGCCCACATATATATATATATATATCACATACAGAATCCCAAATAGGAAATCTTGGTACAAAAAACATCTACTATTCAAACTGCTAAATTCTGAAACAGCATGATATGATTGTCAACTTTGATTGATGATTGACTACATTGTTATTGACAAGGGACATCATTGATTAAAAACATTACAAACCCATTTGGGAAACCCTGATTTAAATGATTATTTAGGTGTCAAAACAATGTGAAGGCAATCTACATTGGAAGTCAACTCTCTCGACAGTATGTGAATAAAGGTTCAATAGATCTACAAATGCAGAAGAACATTCACAAATATTTTTGAGAAAACATGCTAACGCAATCAGCTCTGTATTTGTTGCCACATAAATACATCATTGCATACATACAAATGCTCCTTGTGTATTAGTGGATTATACTGTACGCTTTAAAATCCATGTAAGCCTCTTATTACACTTTGATTCTGCTTTTGTGGATTGCCCTGTGCATTCCTGGATACACATGTGCATTTGTTGCAGTATTTGTAAATAAAATATGGATAAACTTCTAAATTCACTCCAAAAAATCATGCTTTTCTTGACACTCTTTTTTGAATTACATAAAACACTATTTAGTATGTTTTTTAAGCCTTGTTTTTACGTTGTAGTACCCATGTCATTATACCCATTATACCCATGTTATATTTTTCAACTGTCAACTATTAATGAAACGAAATGTCAAAATTGCAAACAAAATTTAAATACAGGATACTGCTCATGACTTACAGAAAGCAGATTTTGGAGCAAGCTGGAGCAAATCTCTGCCAGACACTGACCCTCAAGAAGCAGGATTGACACTAAAGCACTAATGCAATGATTCAACCCCAACCAAACAACTTAAACTCTAAAGACAAACAGACTCAGGTCCACTTTATCCACACATTATTAATGCGAAAACAATCTTATGATAACATTAAAGTGTCTCTCTAGATTAGGAGCTCTGTAGGCCTATTTTAAAAAATTCACTACTAACCTTTACTTTGAACGGTGAAAAGTGCCTCCATGCCCGCATGGATGTGATCGGTTACATGGCAGTGGAGCAGCCACTGTCCAGGGATTCCTGCAGTCATTTCTATGGTCTGAAACGTTCCCGGGAACAGGTCGTATACATCAGCACGATGAGGATGATCCATCTGATGGACAGAAAATGAGTGTTTGAGATGTTTTGACACTGTATCTGTATTCATGCATTAGTGTGTTTCAGGAGTGGATCTACTGGGGTGGCATGGGGGGTGCAATCCAGCATTTGATATTACAATATAAAATGTACATGTATGCAGTGCTTCGTATTTTGCTTTTAGAAGCAGAACTTCCATGTGATTAGATAAAAAGACTATGTACTGCAAAATAATGTCAATTCATTAGTTCTCATTTCCTCATTAATCTACTAATAATATAGCGTGTTTGTCCTGTTGTCCGAGGAGAGGGTTGGGAGCTCGAAGAAACTCAGACCCCTAAGAATTATAACTCTTGGGCAGCGAGAGCTTGATGTGAGTCTGGCCCGATCCCCAAGTGCCCCCCAAAAGAGCAAATATCTAAGGACAGCAGCTAAACGGAGTATACCCCCCAAAATAAGCTAAGGAGGAGCTGGACGATGGATATTTAAATGAAGGGTGGTTTTAAAAAAAAGAACTATGCGGTATGTGGTAATAATTTTTAAATTAATCTTGATTAAAATGGCTCATTTGAGATCTGCCGAAGACATTTAGAATCTGTGTGCTACCTATTATATTTGAGATATCTGTGTGTCAGTACTGCTATCTTAAAAGTAGGGGTGTGAAACTTAGTTTCACAAGTCAATGCAATAAGATTATTATTACCAACACAATGGTGCAGTTTCACAAACACGGCCTAGCTTAAACCAGGACTAGGCCTTAGTTAAATTAAGATATTAATGCATCTTTTACAAAATTTTAAGATATGTCAGAGCAAG
>JAUCNO010000191.1:15551050-15613960 GCA_032353835.1 Enteromius viviparus
TTCCTCCGTCCTCGCGTCTTTTCCCTGTGTCCTTCCCTCGCATCCTGAAGAGGTGGAGCTAAGACACGAGGAAAGGAGGCAAGGAAAGGAAACGAGGATGCACAAATAAGAAATGAGAAGCACCCCAGGTAGAATGCGTTACTTCAACAAACAGGAAGAGTTCAGATGATTCCAAAGAGTGAGATTACAGCATGAACTCATGGACTGTGAGCCACATGATGTAGCCTGGAGTCTACATATGTGAGAGAACGAGGGAATAACGCTGGAAATGAACATTGGTTTTTAAGATCTAATGAAGAGACCATGTAAGCAACCTTAACAACACACCTTTCTGTATAATCATTACTAAGGATCAACACAATTTCAGTGTGATGCTAATATTTTGCAGAAACAAATAAAGAAACACTAGCTCATTCCACTAACCTGGGTTGTCTGGAACATACTGTACTTATCAAAAATGTTTAAATGAATCTATTAGGTCTCTTTTGCTCACCTAGGCATACATTTGATGAAACATACAGCAAAATCAGTAATAATGTGAAATATTATTACAAGTTAAAACAGCTGTGTGAATATCTGTTGAACTGTAATTGATTGCGGTGATCATACCTGTATTTTCAGCATCATTACTCCAGTCTTCAGTGTCAAATAATCATTCAGAAATACGCTGATTTGCAGATGTGTTCACATTTACAGCAGTCTATCTAAACTTTATTTGTATTATTAACAACAGACATTGGCCCTTATGTGAAATCTGTGCGTCTGTGACTGACTGGATTCTGCTCACAAACAATGGTAAATATGATCACATACATACACAATGAGAATGAATGAATTAATAAATAAAAAATAAAAATATCTTGTATTATACTGTATAATTTTATTATGGCAGCTTGTTTCGTCTATTGTGTAAAAAGGACATTTGTGACTTTTAAGATAGAAGTTTAAACATTTTTTTTTTCCTCAAGCACTTAAAAAAAGAGTTCATATCTCACAATTCTGAGTTGCTTTCTCAGAATTGTCAATAGAAAACTATAAGGAAGAGAATTAGAAGGAAAATCCCTGATTTGAGAGAACTGTGTGTTTTTACTAGTTTTTTTTTTTCTCAAGGTGGAAGCAGGCTTCTTTTGTTTTGTTAGCTGCAGAATAAATCTTAAAGTTAGGCTCACCTTCCTCTGTCTTTTCTTCTTTTATACTGTCCTTTGCTTTCAGCGCTTCATCCGTTTTAGCTGTAATAGGAAAAAAAGCACAGTGCAATATTACTAATACTGTAAGTCATAAACAGCCCATTTAATATACGATTAAGAAGTCTTCTATGCTTTAACGTCTCTCTGCATATGTACACTTCTCCCAGTTTGCACATCTTAAGCACATACTTATCAAATAATTTTTCAGTGTGCTAATTAAAAGCCGGAGAGAAATCCTTACGTGCTGGAAACAGTTTGTGTTCAAGTCTTATGGCAATTCATTTAGTGTGTTGACTCGCTTCTCTCCTGCCCTCCAAATAATGAAGACGTTAGCCGAGATGAAGACATATAGTGAGCAGTGAAGGGGGACTATCAATACAGCCTGTAAATTAATTACACCTCTGTTCCCGCACGTAATTTATTCTAAAGCGTTCGTGTCTCCCAGGAGCAATTTGCCTTTATTGCTGTTTCACTCGCTGATGAGAGGAGTCATGCAAAATTGAGTCCCTCATAACATTACCGTCTATGAGTTTCAACTTTCAAGTGAAAGGAGAGGGGAGGGTAATCACAGTCATTAAGAACAGCAAATTGTACAGTTTGCCTTGTTTAATCCAGATTCAAGTGGATAATTTGATGGTTTGAGTGGACATGATGTGGTCAGCGGGCTGAAATCTAACAACCCTCTTCTACCAATTTCAAGAGAAATAATAATAACAACAACCATTTTAACAAATCACTTCAAATGAACCCAGTATATATTAAAATGCTCTCTTTCACAAGAGTGAAGCTCACTTTCATTAAACTCTCCTCCAAGGTTGGTTTGTCTCTCCGCTCATAAACAAAAGCGGTAAATGACCTTTTTGATGGTGTGGTTTGACTCTACATGCCAGTACAAACAGACACTGAACGGAAACAACGCAAGCACATTCAGATGTGAGCACTTTGCTCTCTGTGAGAATTTTCCTCTAATACTTCTGTGATGGTACTGCAGTCAGTGTGGTGTATTCAAGATACAATTGAGAACAAATTTTAAGGAAATACCAACATGCAGTGAAGTATTTGGCCACCATTCACCATCAAACCAGTTTGAGTTGATGTTTTGATTAGAGCGTTGGATTACACTATCGCTTTGCCCAAAATCTTCCTCGGGTGTTTAACCAGGTTGAATTCTGGTGACTGTTGAGGCTGTTCACGTGCCTGTATGACCTCCCTACAACACCTGGACATTCTCCTGATGAGGTGGAGGATGGTCTTCTGAGGGATCTCCTCCCAGACCTGGATTAAAATATCCACCAACTCCTGGACAGTCTGTGGTGCAACGTGGTGTTGGTGGATGGAGCGAGACATGATGTCAAAGAAGTGCTCAGTTGGATTCAGGTCTGGGGAACAGGGGGCGAGTCTATAGCATCAATGTATTTTTCTTGTAGGAACTGCTGACACACTCCAGCCACATGAGGTCTAGCCTTGTCTTTCATTAGGAGCAACCCAAGGCCAACCGCACTGTCATATTGTCTCACAAGGAGTCTGAGGATCTCATCTCGGTACCTAATGGCAGTCAGGCTACCTCTGGCGAGCACATGGAGGGCTGTGCAGCCCTTCAAAGAAATGCCACCCCACACCATTACTGACCCACCGCCAAACTGCTCATGCTGGAGGATGTTGCAGGCAGCAGAACGTTCTCCACAGCCTCTCCAGACTCTAGCACGTCTGTCACATGTGTTCAGTCTGAACCTGCTTTCATCTGTGAACAGCACAGGGCACCAGTGGTGAATTTGCCAATCTTGGTGTTCTCTGGCAAATGCCAAACGTCCTTGCACGGTGTTGGGCTGTAAGCACAACCCCCACCTGTGGACGTCAGGCCCTAATACCACCCTCATGGAGTCTGACCAATGGAGAAGACACATGCACATTTGTGGCCTGCTGAAGGTCATTTTGCAAAGCTCTGGCAGTGTTCTTCCTGTTCCTATTTGCACAAAGGTGGAGGTAGCGGTCTTGCTGCTGGGTTGTAGCCCTCCTACGGCCTCCTCCACGTCTCCTGATGTACTAGCCTGTCTCCTGGTAGCTCCTTCATGCTCCATGCATAGGTTTAGTAGAATAAGTTGACATATACTTGTAGTCAAGTACAGTATGTTGATAGTCAGTCAGTATGTTGTGGATCCACCAAAATAAAGTGTTAGTAGATATTAATCAGACAGTCTACTAGTACTCTAATGACTGCTAGTTGACATGTAGTTGTAAAGTTACTTACTGTTAGTAGAATATCTAAGGTGGACTCATAAAGCGTTACTCAAATATCTATTTCCTTTTGATCAGAAGTGCCGTCCCATTGATTAATTGTTTGATATTTATTTAATGACATTGTTGGAATCACTTTCAGAACTATTTTTTTGCACTGTAAAATCTCAGAGGGCACAGCCAATCAGAATCCATCCCAAAGAGAGTATGCATTTAAAGCTGCAGACAACATATTATAAGTGTGTGCTTATAACAAACAGACCGTTATCTTTCGCTGGTGCGGACGCTAATATACTAATTCTCTGCGTGTCCAGGTTTTAACAGATCCCCAGATTTTCTTTGTCATCTGTTGGTACATTACTCAGTGCATTAGGAGTCGGAGCTGATGATTCTTCTTCCCAGCATTAGATAACGCGCCGTTATCTGCAGCAGAAAGCTAAAGACTTTCACTTCATCTGCACTTAATTCCAGTTTGGTTGGCAGGATGGATAATGGAGCCTCGGCTGAAATTCAATTGTGATTATATGTGTAATTGCAGCTCGGGGCCCCTAGAGTCATGTAGGCATGCAGGACTATGTTTCATTGAAATGATCACACAGAAACAAATCCATCCGCCTCCTTCATCCAGTGGGCTGATTAGCAGCGTTGGCTCGTTAGAATCCGATGCAATAAGGCAAACATGGGAGAGAAATGGCCGGGGCCCATTATCAGTGATTGATGGAGTGCGGGTGCGTTGAACACGGGGGCTCCGAGGGGCCCGCCATTTAGATTGAATAAAGCACTGCTGCTTTATCGGGTTTATCCGCAGCCGTAGAGCCACACGCAGAAGCCGCTTTCTGTCCCTCTCTACACAGCAGCAATTCATTGATATAACACCGCAGACTGAAGGAGGTTACCGGCTCTGGAATGACATTAAGCGGACATGTGAGCTGGGATATTGAATTCAAGTGAAATCTGTCCGGGAGTGTGAAGCTGAAGCAGGACGGATGAGCTGCTGCGGGGTGCGATGTGTTGATGTGCTCAGGTTTGTTTGGTGAAGTTTGCGTTCAAAGAAAAGAGTGCGACTGAGAACTTCAGGGCAGGAAAACACACTTTGTGAAACGTGGAGTAAACGATACAAACACACTTGAATCACAACATCATAGTAAAAAGTAGTAAAAAGAAAAGTGTGAAATGATGAAATATTGATCTAGAAACGTCACTCACCTTTTAGCCTCATCAAAAATTAAAATGAACACACAGCAGAATAAACTTAACTCGAAACTCTTTTATCTCAGGATGACTGACTGAGGGAGAACACTTTGTATGTGGACCATTCTACAGAACTAGAGTTAGAAATATTTTCTTTTTTTCCCCATATAACTTACGTTTTCATACTGCTATATGTTCCCTTTTCCACTATATGTTACTAGGAAAACATACATAATCAATTGTGTTTTCTCAAATATTTTCACAGGAAAGGCTGTAAAATGATCAAAAAAGGAAAAAAAAATTCTATTGAATGCATATTAATTATCGTTGTATTTCAGAAGGACAAAACAGCAATCACAAAAACAGAAATAACCATAACCTTAAAATGGTGAAATAAACAAAGAGAAAAACTATTTAAAAATCTGAGTACACCTGCTCACTCTTTAGTATATATACAGTAAAGCAAAAAAAAAAATTTTCTTTTATTCGTTTAAACTTATTCACTACTGAAATAATCATCACGACTAAAACTTACAATACATTTCAATAGTGAAGCTATTGCTTGAGTGGACTGTTCGATACATTAACATTTCTACGGTCCAATAAATAATTAATTAATTCTTATTACATTTTTTATTTATTATTAAAAAAAAATTATATTGAGTATCTACATCATTTTAAATTATTGTTACCACCTATTATCTACATTCAATTGTTACCATTATTATTTAAACATAATATTAAAATTAAACACAGAGTGTGATGTCCTTTCCTTGAAAAAAACCCCCAGATCTAATAAATAAATAAATATAAAAAAAAAATATATATATATATATATATATATATAAATATTTATTTTATTTTTTTATATTTATTTATAACAAAGTATTCACTTGATTTTGAATATAGTTGGGTTTCTTCTGGTATCTAATACATTAATATTTAGTAGATTTTTCCTAATTAATTATTTTTACTAGGGTACCACAAATACTGGAGAACATTCCACATACAGTACACATCCAGAAATCCCACAACACAGAAACGATACAGTATCACACACAACGCCGCAGCATGCGTGAGAGGGATTTCACATCGATAAAAGACAAGAATACTCCAAGGATGCACAAGACTCACATTGTCTCCCTCCTTAAAACAAAGCCTTAAACCAAACGATCCCAAACCCGTGTAGAATCCTCATCTGCAGCCTCAGGCTCTCAATAACAGCACACAACAGCCGTAATAATCCTCTGTGATTAATTACTCTGGCCGTAATCTCTTACAGCGCTACAGAGCAGGAGAGAAGGGCACGGAGGAGCAGGTAAAGCACCCGTAGCAGTGTACCTGCACCTCTCTCCGGAGAAATCTGCTCCGCTCAATCCAATCAACATTAATCACCATCTTACAGTATCACTGCTGCACTGTTTCAACTAAATACAGCTCTAATGTAAACTACGTAATGAATACTGCTCAGAAATGAGTAAAAGGGCTTGGAATTGTGCGTACAGCATCACAGGTTGTCTGTTTGTGTGTGAGTGAGGGAGATATTGAGGGACTGGCAGGTAAATGCATTATTTAACTACTAAAATACGTAGTATTTGTAGTATGTAATGGTAGAGTAGAAGTGCAGTCTGAAAAAACATTACATTACTGTATTTATTTTTATGTTTCACATTGAATTGCACACACACATGTATATTTGTGGTTGTGTGTGTGTGTATGCATAGGGTACAACAGGGCTAAAGGCACCTTCAAATAGTTTTCATCTAAACCACTAGATGGCACAAAAATGTGGCGAAGCACTTTCCAAAACATCCACTTTTCAAGATGCACATGTATATTTGTCTGATCCCTGCCAGCAACACAA
Organism: Enteromius viviparus; assembly: GCA_032353835.1. NCBI lineage: Eukaryota > Metazoa > Chordata > Actinopteri > Cypriniformes > Cyprinidae > Enteromius > Enteromius viviparus. Next base: position 15,557,528 of record JAUCNO010000191.1, read on the forward strand.
AGTTGATTTTTTGCTTGCTTGATCTAATAATTTATGTTTTTTAAAATGTTGTATATTAAGGTAGCAAATGAGAATCTCTAAAATCAATGCGTATATTTTGAGACAAAGGTCTTTATGATTTTCAATTTGGCTTATAATAAAAGAATATGTAAAAGTATGTAAAAGCACCCTGCTTTGGGGCTAAAGACGCACAGTAATTAACATGATAATTATTAGATGGCTTTTTCTTTTGTTGACATGACATTTTTAAATTCAGATATCTCATATTATGCTGAGTGTCCATATGAGAGACAATCATTAACAATTAGAGACAAAATTAACAATATCATATAATGAAATTTAATTTGTTGTTAGTTTGTTAAAGCTTGTTTTATTCATGAGAGTTTGGAGAGAATGCACTACTGTATCCATTCCATTATTATAAGATCTCCAACAATCATTTCTTTTATTTTTCTACATAAGCAGAAAACAGTGTATGTAGAAATTTTTTTTTTTTCTGCAATCGTACATTTAAGGCACAGCGAATAATATTTTTTTTCTTAAAGTGGGTATTTAGTCCTGTTGTTCCCTACATAATTTTTACATTAAAATATGTTACATGTATACTATAGAATTACGTTAGTAAGTATTTCAGGAAGTGCACACAATGTTCTTTAACAAGCATATTTCACAGTTTTCAGTGAAACGGATGGATGTTGGAACAGCCTTGGGAGAGATCTTGTTTATCTGGTGCACTCATGCACCTCAACAATACTGCGCTTTAATCAGTGTGTGTGTGTGTGTGTGTGTGTGTGTGTGAGAGAGACAAAGTAAGAGAAAGAAAGAGTGAAAACGAAAGGGGGAAAAAAAAAACTAACTACTGTAGTCTCTTTAAATGCGAACTGGTGTGGAGTCAAATAATCAGGCGGGCGTATATGAACACCCACACTTACACAAACTCAACACGCTCACAGAATATGAATATCTGTAAATGAGCATGTGTGTCCTGAGCGACCACGTCAATCAAAAGCAATCTGAATGTCAGAGCTCGGGGAAATGTGATAAATCAGCCGCTTGCCAAACGACAAACATGATATTTGCTGTAGCACCCCACAATTGGAAAAATGTCCCTTTGAATCAGGAATTCACTTTACACTCGAATCCACACACATACACAGAGCTGAGGCTTCAGTCCAGCAACCTACACACTCACACACGTCTGTAAAATAAACACAGATAAAGGTGTGAGTGTTTATACAGTGTTTAATGACAACTAACCCGTGAGAGCATCTCAATTAAAACTACTCCATTTGCATCAAGGAAATTAGAGTATGGCAGAACTGAATTAGTGCGATGACAAATATAAAGAACAGTCAGGTTATTTAGCAGTTATTTACAATCACGGAGAAAAACTACAGCCGATTTCACCAAAGCAGCACATTGAGTCTGAACAACAAAGAGCAAAACAAAACAGAAAAGCACTTTGCTTAAATGGAGATTTACCAAACAGTGTCACAATCGAGTAAAACTTAAATGATATCCATGAAATATTAACAACTAAACAATTAGAAAGGGAGCTATCATATCAATTTGATCAATTATTCATAAAAAAAAAGCCTGGATTTCTATTTTGGATGTGAGAGATCAATGCCTCTATAATCAGATGTCTGCGGTCGGGCCAGGCCCTGCTTCTTCCCTTCTCCAGCCACTGATAAAAACACGCACGTTTTTAAGAGAAGACAGGCGCGATGAAGATATGAGAACCACCATCACCAAGAGTAATTAATTAATTACATGTGTATAGCGTGGTGTTGTTTTGAATCGGGCCCCGGAGAGGGAAGAGAGCGCACAAACATCACAATCAAACCCGGAGCGCTGATCAAATATTCCATTTCCGCAAATTCCACCAGACGCTTCTCCACACTACTGTGGGCTCATTTCTGCTCTTTGCCTGAAGTTCCGATGGCGTCTTTCTGAGAATAATTCAAGATGATTTCTTTAATTTGCCGAGTAAATACTGGAGATTTGGTTGCAGAAACAAAACAGTCTGAGAGTTTTCATCATGTCCACATGAGACTCTGCCTGATGAAGCTTGTTTTATTCATGAGCGTTTGGAGAGAAATGTGCGTAGGCCCGTCTGTCTCTTTTGAAGGTATCTGCCATGAGTTTAGACTCAGAGTCGATCTAAGGACATACCGCTTGAAGCCTCTAATAGCGGAAGGAGTGCAGTGGTTAAAGAGGAGCTGGTGATGGCCGTCTAACTGAAGGATGAGAGTGTAAGACAGACATATCTGTCTCGGAAACTCAAAGCTCTTCATGTTCCTTGTTCTGACCCGAGGCTGAGCTCTGAGCTCACTTGTGATCATATCCTCAATGAATGCAGACCTCAGCAGTCAAAATGACAACGTTGTATGTCTGATCAAAAATCAGAAGGTGAGCAGGAAAAACTAAAAAAGCACAATCTGCATTTTTTCTTATTGCAGGAAAGCACAAAATATACAAACAGACCACATTTAGATTTGAAGTCGTTGACGACAGACTTAAGGATGTAAAATTATCTGGCATCTTTTTTTCATTGCAAAGAAGAAACACTTAAACAAGTTATCTTCAACCACATTTCTGCCTTTCTCAGACAGAAAAAAAACTCCTGCACAGCAAGCAGTCTGGCTTCAGAAGAGGACATTCAACAGAGACTGCGTTAAGAGCGACTACCAAATATTCCATACTTATCCTGCTGGATCTGTCCGCTGCTTCTGACAGAGTCAAACACCAGATCCTCCTGTCAACCCTACTGGGCATCTCAGGAACCACACTTCAGTGGTTTAAGTATTAGATAGGTCATCTCGAAGACGTGAGGTGTCCAACTCACGACATCTAGTTCCTGGGGTACCTCAGGGCTCAGTTCTTGGACCACTTGTCTTCACCGAAATTCAACATCCATTTACTCACCAAGCACCGGAGCACGCTTACATCATTATGGTGCGGCGGTTTTAGGATAAACAGGAAGAGCGTCGCTCTCGCTGAATGCGAAGGAGTCCAATGCTCTGTTTACTTTGTGGATAGTAATTTTGAGTCGTTTGGTCTGCGGTGGTCCACAGCCCTCTTACAGCTTATTGTTAAACAAACTTTGCACCTCTGCCGTGGGCCGAAGCGACTCTTCTCCACTATGTTTGTTTTGGAGTGTCGCAAAAACGTGACATTGTGCGCCCTGTTCCGTGCTCCAGCACAGTTAGTGCTCACACTACATGCATATTGCAAAACCTGCCTGCTTCTGCAGATTTGCTGTCTACAACATTAGGAAGATCAGACCCTTTCTTTCAAAACAATCCTTGTTCAAGCTCTTGTTCTGTCCAGACTGGATTTTGCAATGCTCTCTCGTCAGGTCTTCCAGTCAGTTCTATCAAATCTACAATATTAATTTTTAATGAGCTGAAAAGAATGCACACCACACCTTTACCTAAATCCATCACTTCAGACTTATGTGCCTTCAGAAGCTTGTGTTCTGAAAGTGAACAGAGCTTTATTGTGCCATCCCAAAGAGGTATTTAAATGTTCCTTCCTGGTGGAATGACCTGCCCAACTCATTTCGAACAGCTGAGTTCTTGGCAATCTTCAAGAGACGGAGACTTTTCATCACACTTGCATATTATTGCTCGGTTGTTGATTTTGACTGCTTCAATTATCCCCATTTGTAAGTCGCTTTAGATAAAAGAGTCTGCTAAAGGAATACAAGTAAATTTTTATAGTAAACTTGCATAAGCAATATACAGAAACATTTGGCCAAAAGTTGATAATCCATAATGATGCTTCCTCCAATGTCCTGTTGTCTCTCACATCAAAATCCACAGCCATATTTGTTTAGAGCCGTTTAGCTTATAAATGGTACTTGATCTGTGCAGATTTCTTGCCCGAGGGTGAGTAAAAGCTCAGCTCATTTTCATTTTTGGGTAAACAATTATATTAAAATGACTGGCATATGAATGGTAATTAAGAGATTTGTTTGTTTTACTATAATATACTGTATAAATCTAAACATCAGAAACAATGATGCAATTTAATATGTTTACTGCATAACAAGCCCACAAATGCATTATTAACAAGAGAATAGGTTTACTGGGTCAGGTTCACCGCTAAAAAATACCCCTATAATTTAATGGAAGTGAAATTATTGTGCCTGTATCCCCTACATGTCATGATGACAAAGTTTCACCAAAAGTTCTACACAAAAGTTCTACACTTTTTTACTTGAAATCACATTTCAGTAATGTAGATTACGATTTCAGTTTTATGCTGACTAAAACACTTGAAGTAAACTGATTCAGCATCTTGACAATATGCCATCAACATGTTGATGCAACACTGCAATAAAGTGACAGGATCCACAGCGCAACTCAACTTTCCGGGAGATGCACGGTAATGGCATCTGATTACGGCACATTACGCTCCAGCAGTCGGTGTCAGAGCACCAGAAAAGAGCTATGCGCCATGAAACACAAGCCATGTCTGCTGATAGGTTGATGGACACTGGGCATTTAAAAAAAGAATAAAACGGTATACAGCTCAGCGGGACTCAGCTGGACGGGGCTAACACTCAAACACCTGGCACAAAGGCCCCAAACACGGTGGTCCCTGAGATCGTGCTTAGTCAAGCGCCAGTGCCTGAGCCCAGGAGAGACGGGGGCACTGGGAACCGGCTCTTTTCTGTTATATTAAAGCCTAATTGCAAGTTCAAGTTGCTCAGTAAGCTGTCGGTCCGGGGAACCCAGACCAAAGAGTTTTACATACACAGAAAGATGCAAATCAGAAGAGGAGGACATGTGCTGAGGGAGGTGAAATCACAACCTGTTGAAGGAGAGGGAGAGAGCGAGTCCCACCATAGATGACTTCACTTCTCCCTGTCATCTTTTAATGCTTATTTTCATCGCTTTGCTTAAAATATTGATAATCAATTAGCGCTACGTCTGTTTTGTTACAGAATTGGTGTCAAAGTCTATCAGGCTGTCAAAGCCAATTCAAAGCTCATTCAGAGTTCATTTTTCCGTGGTCGCTCTGCCTTTGGAGGAGTCATTAGGCGTGGGGAACATCGCCCGGGGTGCAATCGCCTATTCTCTTTCATTAGGCCGAGATGAGAAAGGTGAGGGAGATTATTAGGACTTTGGAATGATCACAAAGCCCCGCACAGGCTGTCAGATTCCCCCTCCGTGTAATTCATCTCCTCCCTACCACACCCTGCATCTGAGCGGAGATGGACATTATTCATGAACATCTGCAGAACGCTGAATATTCTCCACCTTTAGGGGGGAACCTGCCCTTTTGGCTTTAAAATTAAAATGATGCTGCCTGAATTAAGGGACAAAAAGGTAGAGGGACCAAGAATGATAGAATTAATGAGAGAAATGACGGAGAGAGATCTGCTCATCTTTACAGCTATAATATCAGAGGTTTTGATGGATTTGAGTTTTTATAATGACTTGACTTCACATGGTCTTCTTAACAGTAGATGGCTAAGAAAGACAAGCACTTTGAGCTGCTCTGGGGTAGATGGGAAGACCTTACAAGAGCAAAGGAAAATTATTATTATTATTTTTTTAACTAATCGCACTAAACTAGCATTAAATTAGCAGAATTGTATTAGTAAAAGACTGTAACAATGCTGTTCATTACAGGCAAAACAGTATGTTTCCTAAACTATATACAGCGGAAAAACTATTATATACAACGAGCATGTCATTTCATGTTATAGTTACAGACTAAGAAGTTTAGAATTTTATTTTAAAATTTACAGTAAAAAAATAAAAAATTTCCATTCCCTTTGTGGCACCTAAATAACACTTCGCAATTAATGATTATCTTTATTTTTAGGTTTTTCTTTCAGCTATACATTAGGGTTTTATATACTTTATTTATTATATGCATTATTTTAATGTCATGTTTGTTTCCATGATGGTGTTTTTCTGTATTTGTTAGTAGCTCAGTACATTATAAAGGTACAAAAGATTGATATATGAATATCACATTAGTTAATGACACAAACACACTTTGTAAAACCTAAAATGTTGCTTTCAAAATTTTACAACCACAGCTGCTGTTTTTACTTTTCTTTTTTGTTGTTAACCGCATATAAGCTCAGGTTCCTACTCCATTTCCAAACGTAGAGTCTCCAAAATACACGTAGCAGCCAACGAGGCTGTGACTCCGCAGATACCCATCCAGTCGTTCCCACCCTGAGCAACACTGTTTGTAACTCATTAAAAAACATCTGCTGTTTTCTGCCATTCTGCATCGTGCGAGTGCGGCTCATCAAAACGAATCTTCAAGTTTAAACCTAATCATCTGAGGCCGATCCTCCCAACATCTGTTTGTGTGGCCTTTACGCCAATCTATCTAAATTATTATCTCTTTGTTCAATCAAAAGAGAAATGAGCTTAATTACACAGTTTATATCAGAGCTAAAAAACGAGGCGAAGGGGATTGAAAGCGAGCGTGAAAACTGTGCTTATCAGCGGGGTTTTGACAGGGCTTGAAATCAGTGTCAGACCGCGGCCCCTTTTTATTACAGATGGCAGCCGAAGTTTACCGTGGCAGTTTAAAGCTAAATGAGGCCTGACAGACTTGTCAGAGCACTGGAGCTTTTCAGCGGCAGGGCAGAAATTTTGCTCGATTCCCTGCCTTTTATCTTCCAAACGCCGGCCGCCAGCTCCCAACATCTCTGCAGAAAGAAAAGAAATCATACATTTTGGGAAAAGAGGGAAAAATAATCACGGACGGATGAGAATGACAGATGATCGTCCACCAACATCAACATCCAAAAAGTACATTTGAGGCGAAAGGTTGATGTATGAAAGAAAACGTGTGCGAAAGCGGCACTACGGGCTGAATGCAGAGCTAACATGTCAGGAGCCGTTAGAGCAGCCATCACAAAACAAAGCAAAATCAACAGCAACAACAATAACAGCGCCTCCCTCCACATCCTCCTCCTCTCCATCACCGCGCTCCGTCTCACTCAGCATCACAGTCCCTTGCTCTTTCTCTTTGTCTCTGGCTGAGGGCTATTATTTCAACCTCCCTCATCCTGACTCTCATAAGAGAGGAGCAAACAGTGCACTACTGAGAGCTCAAGCGGCTCCCCTACAGGAGAGAGAGAGAGAGAGAGAGAGAGAGGGGTAAAAATAGAAAGAGAAGTGGAGGAAAAGCAGAGTGTCCTCTGGTTAGAGCAGTGTTATGTTTGATAATACCGCCTGTTGATTACACAGGAAGCAGTCAAAGCTGACACACCAAACACTCAAACTACAGCCGCGCTGCTCTTTAGGGGAAATGGGTGGCATTTACCAAAAAAGAAGAAAGAATTCTAAAAAATAAAAATAAAAAGTTGGGAACACTGAAACAGAATGAAAAGTGCAGCGAGATGATCCTCAAATACTGACACCTAGCAGTGTGGAGGCCTTTTCATAGTCGTCTTTCTTTCTCAAATAAGGAGCACAGGATAAAACATTCATGATAAATACAGATATGCATGTCTGATTAGTGAATAGTGTGCAAGATAGCATAAATGAAGGACAAGAGGAAACAGGGCTGTGCAATTTGGGTGGAAAATGTAATTCCAAAGATTTTAAATATTACAAAAAAACAAACAATCCAGGTTTGTTGCGCTTGTTTTCAGGTCTGAACAATTTTTGTGCTATCAATGTGGATGATGATAATAAAGTACTATTATTATTATCATTACTAAAATGTTTTAATAAGCTACAATAAATAACTACCTCAAATACACTATAACTGCACGATTACAACACCATGGCATTCATTTTCAAACATTAAACCATCAAATGTTTATATTAACGCAAAAACACCGGGAGCCCTAAAAGCTCCTCTTCTGTCGGTCTTCTGCTTCCCATTACAACTATAGGAAGAAACACATTGCATTTTACTGAACATTAAAACTTCTAAGAATAGACGCAGTGATATGATGCAAGATGCTGGACACGTTGCGTACTGAGCTGCTCACGTGTAAATGAACACAGTGCTGCGCTACACTCTCTGCACATATTTTTATCACCTTGTCGCCAGTGGCACTAACTCCACCCACCAACGTTTGATTGGGCTAGTCAACATTACATAAGACTGTCGTCAGCTACAGTGGCGCAGATGATAGAACGTGTTTCGTACTTATTTTGACGCAATCGACCCGGCTTTGATTCTGCCTGTCTGCGAACCTTTCTCCATTTTTACATTAGATCAGAAAAGCATATATATATAAAAAAAAAAACATTAAGGAAATAATCAAAAAGCTAAAAATGAAGGCTTTATTGTTCCAAAATGTTTTTTTTTTTACATTGATTAAATTATTATTGCATAATGTTTTATAATTTACTACAATACTGAGGTGCAGATAATTGCAATAAGTAGTAAAAGTAGCAAAAATCCTGCTATTTTAACTGTTAAATAGCCTCTATCACTATTAACACTTACATAGTGATAGCTGCAGCCTGTTTTTATTGAATTAGATTGCAGTTTTATTGCAATTTTGTTTTTGTTTTTTAAGCCAAACTGTGATTTCAGTTATTATGATTAATTGTGCAGCCCTACATAAATGTACTTAACATGTACAGCAACTTCGTTTTCATTTAATGCAGCATCGTTGCTACAAATCCGGTCCTTATGTTCGGGCTATTTAACGCCCCTGGTGTTTTCAGTTTGTAAGACCTTTCACAGCTTCTCTCTCAAGCACGAAGGAAGATGAAGTATGAAATTAATCTTTATCCCTGTTTTGTTTCTTTGCCTCTCTTTTCACAATGCATGAAGGCAATTAGCTGTGTGGTTTGGTTGCAGGCTTTGTGCTGGGCGCCTCCGTGTGCCAACTCACTGGCCTTTTGTTCTGCTGGTTTGTGCCGCCCACTTCAGCCCGTATCCTCTGAGCTTTCCTCCTCACACCTACACAGGGCGTTACACAATTCTACCCTAAAAAGAGCTCCGCTCTCAAACCCCCATCTCTGACTCCCCATTGTTTGTTGTGCGCAATTAAGACCAATTCCCTCTCCGTTTATTTGCTGAAGTGCATGTTTTCTTTTGTCTTGGCTCAGGATGTGTTAAACGGATGAGAGAAGAGGTACGCAGGTGGCTAATTCACAGGGCTTTTTGTTTTCTTATATACTTTGGGTTTGACTAAGAGTACTTAACATGGGACCAAGCTCCTGCTAGCTAGAGCCGATGAATGGCTTCATATTGAGGTGTGAAACTAAACTGTACACTACTGTTTATTTTTGCTCTATTAACCCTTAAAGACCTACTGTAGGACATTTTTGGGGCACCTGACATGCCTGCACTTTTCTTTGTTTTTTCAGACCTGTTCTTGCAGTCCGCATCAAGTATAGGTCAATTAAATTCTCAATTTTCTTTCTGTTTTTCCAAGAATTAATGAATTTTCAGAATTTTAAGAAAAAACGCAAGCAACAATTTGATGCATTTTTTTCAGGAGTTCGCTCTTTCTCATTAATAAATGAATTTGCAAATTTGGCGTGCAGTCCAGGAAGCGAGCCGGGAAAACGGCGGACTCCGAACCCCTAGTGGTTTAAACCCTAGCGAGGGCAAGTGTTCGGCGTCCGGCTCGATCACCGCCTGGCCCTCCTGAGGAATACGCAGAGCTGATGAGGGGTGGAGAAGGGAGATTCGGAGGTCTGGAAAATGGGGTTATTTATATTGGAAAAGAAGGATTTGATTGGGCGTTTGATAACGAGGGAATTGATTAGATAATGAGATGCCAGCAAAAAATAATATGCAAGTGAAGACACTGGCGCCTCTGTGCCTGTGTTTCAGCTGATGTTGGACATGGGTCTAACATTTATGTAGGTTACATTTAAACTATTGTCATATGCTTTGTATATCTATAATTTTTTTTTAGGCAAGTCGTGAAGATTTGAGAAGCTAAATTGCATTGCATTAAAAACATTGGCTGTGATCAACTGGCTGCCTCTGGGCACCAAAAATAAAATAAATTGCCACCGTCATTTTTGATATTTATGTGTTCTGTCATCTGTGGATAATAGCCAAAGCAAAACAAAACAATCTTTGAATTAACAAATAAACTTTATATTCTGTAGTCTTATGATGATGTCATATCAAAAGGGTTACAAACTTATTTTTAACCTCTTGTAGTTAATCACTGGTACTGCTATCATCTATACGACTGAGGGGAGCAGGGAAAAGCGTCAGGTTTGGAGGGCCGTCTCGTGCCAGTCCTACCCCAAGGCTTCTACACCCCACAGAGCCCTAAACCTCTGAAGATCCACCAGCCCCTATCGATCCCCTTCAAAACTCCTGAATAATAAACTCCAGCCCCCTCGGTGCCCCAGAGAAGCCCGACGGGGAATCAGCACTGAAAGGAAATCATTGATCAACAGCATTATGGGATGCTGAACTGCCACCAAAAACTCAATCGATGAGATCAATCAGCTGGCTAAACCGCTTCTCAAGACATTTGAGCATATGGAATTAAAATCATGAATATACACAAGCTTCATAAAGTGAAAAAAAAGTAAGAGTCATTTGAACGTTGTCAAAGAAATCAGATTCTTCTAATGCAACCAATGTGCCCAAAACGTTCAAAAAGTAAAAAATAAATAAAAAATATATAATTTTTTTTTCTATTGTAATGTGTTGCATGCTACTTGGATACCAAACAGACCTTTTATCATAGGCACAGCTTAAAACGGTTGAACTGAAGAGAAAAAGGACAATCTAGTTGCTTTATACACTTGCATTACATTGTATAAAGTGCATTACACTTTTGGCTGCAAAAATGTTCAAACACACATTAATAGATAGAAATGCATTGCTTGTTGTTCTTTTGAGAGATGAAGGCCATTCTATGCATTACTGTCTTAATAACAGATAGCAGTTTAACGCAGCAGCCACAGTCATACAGTAAGTGTTTGCTATTAGATATTCATGCAGTACTGCTGGAATTGAAGGTGCTGTTTCACAGATGGTTTGGTAAGTGTGCCAGAGCTCTGGTGGACTGTGTCCAGGGACAGACCCCGCTGCTTTATGGGCTCTGAGATTGGTGTCTCGGGACGCCCCACCCAGCACCCCATCACTCATACATAATGCACCAGCCCTACGGCCAGCCAGAGGCTCGACTCCAGACAAACACCTGAGATCTCACACAGGTGTGTGTGTGTGTGTGTGTACATGTTTGCTTTGCTCTAATGTGGCTTTTGGTGCATCACATTTGAAACATATGCAATATATACATCACAGATGCATCAGACACATTAGATCCAAAGCAACTTACAAAAGAGAAGCAAAAGAGAGCCAATATCCAGAAAACAGAACACACTAAAGACTCTCTTTTAACAGCTTTCTGTGACTTCTGTATTGATTACATGTAGGTTCTGCAAAGATTATTCTAATAATATAGAAATAGCTGTAAAGGTCAACTTTACTGTACACGAGATCAAGGTTTACTGTATACGCTGTAGTAACATGAGAATGCGACCTATTGTAGAGAACACAAAATAAAGTGCATTCATATAAATATTATTTTATAGAGAATATTAAGAGAGAAAAAAACTGTCTCTTGATTTTATTCAAACATTTAACCATGTCATGGCATCCTGATAGATATTTTCAATACTATTAGAATATACAAACATCATATTAAAACAATACAGAATACTATGATTATTCAAATTAATTTCACAAACAAATATGTCAGATTGTATCTGCTATGAAATAGTCTAGCACTGACCTGGGCCAAATCTGGTAAATGGCCAAGTCTGAAAAAGTATATATACCTGTATATATATATATATTTTTTTTTTTTTTAATAATAATGAATGAATGAAAGAAACAGGTATACTGAAAGCGTTAAAATAAACTGCATTTAACTTTATTGCATGACTCATATTGTGATCTATCCACCCCCCCCAAAAAACACTTACATTTTTTAACTAAGCCCTGTTTGTTATGAATTTTCTCTTTTGTGATTCAATACAGAATTATTATGGCTTAGCTTTACATGTTTAAGTGACCCAAATCTACGAGTTTCTTGTTTTATTTTTTCTTTCTCCATCCGCTGCATTGTGATCAGATGGTTTGGCAGAGCCTCGTCCTCGCTCAGAGTGTCACAGCGGTGGTGGAAAAGCACAATGGAGGTGGAGGACTAAAGATGATCTCCTGCTATCAGAGGATCTTAAAAAATAAGCGATTACACCAAAAAAATCAGGTGCAGCCCTTACTAAAGATGTCTGCGGATAGAAGATAAAGCACGGCACAGGAGAGCGAGGCAAACGAGAAAATGAGCGGAGCCAGGGACGGGTTACAGATTACTTACACAATCATAAATAGTTTCTCCTCCGCGTATTCAATAATGGCCTTCTCTCTATTCAGCAATCCGTTTTGGGCGGCCAAAGGAAGCGGCTAATACAGTTTTATCAAAGCGGAGCATTGGCAGGCAGGGCAGAGAGTTGATGTTTACAAGGCGAGGGCAAGCAGACGAGGTGCGAGAGAAAAGGAAGGCGCTGAAATCCAGTGGTAATTCCTCTCGGGCTGTAATCCAGGAGGATTACGGCTGCGTGCGGAGAGAGATTATATATTTATAGTTAAGATGTTCATCCGCTGTTTGCCGAGTGAATGGAGGAAAAGCTGGAAGCATTGCAAGAGATGTATCAGGCCTACGGGAATCGGGTTTGAGTCTCGCTCATTAACTCCTCTATTACGAATGGCAAGATTAAGTATTACAGTTCAGTGTTACAAATAAGATGTTAACTCCATCCTCGAGGATTTGCAGAATTTGATGCGTTTTCTCAATGAAGTTTCTAAGAGGAGTTCTGGTGCTCCTTTGTTTGACACACATCCTTCAGTCAAAGGCACAGATGCATGGTCAACCAGCTCTGGTTTGGAATTGGATGGTTTTTCGTCAACACACTCTTTGATTTTACCGATCTCTGTTTCGGACATGCACACAAAGTGCATTGCAATATTTCCCCACAATGTCTTTTGTGTGGGAATTTGATGTATATTACTTTCCTCTTTCAGAACAATACAATCAGAGATATGTTATCTTATAATGGCAGTGAATGGTGCCCAAAAAGTGCATCCGTCCTTAACAAAAATTGTCTCACAAAGACAATTGATGCATTTATGTAAGAAAAACATCCATATATAAAATGTTATGAACTGTAATCTTTAGCTTCCACTAACTGTGGCAGGCGTGGATTACCAGCGGATGATGGAGGACGTAGTGTAAGCGCCGGTGAGAATATACTATCTCAAGAACCAAGTTTTGTTTACAGCAAAGTATGGGTGCCCCTAAATAGTCAAAGATTCAATGCTTCGATAGGAGGGATATTCGCAGGGTGTGAAGATCAATGTCTGATTTCACACAGATCTACCGTTTATACACAGGTAGTAACACTCTCTTTAAATTGGTGTTTATAATGGAGTTAAATGCATAGTAAGCCATGTTTCTGAGTGGGAAGCACTTTAAGCAGAGTCGTTTCTGAGTTGGTGGTGTGTCAAGAAGAAAAATGTTGGATGCAATGATACACTGTCTGTACTGATGCTAAAATTAATCAAATTATTTTTTAGTTTGCAATTAAAGTTGCATCTAAAACAATATTATAATATCATACAACTGTGATAGAATATATACAAATTCAACATACAGCACCTTTATAAATGCTATTAAAACAAAGCAATGTGTTTGGGTTGATAGACAATGACATCATCTTGCTTTTGCACGTTTTCACTCTCTAGATTTGCGATCACATGTACTAGTTAAACTATGGAGCATCAGTACTTACCAGTGGTGCTTAGGATCTGTAAATCATTTGTCATTCTCCTCAGTAATCTCTCCTATATTCTGTTTATGTGGTAAGTGAAATCTTACGTACTGTAATTTAACTGTAACAGGCAACCATCAGCAATGGTTATTTGTTTTCCATGCATTCCAGAATACGGATTCACTATGGAGGCAAAGAGTGTCATAATTTTATGTTAGGCCTGCCATATTATTTTTTTGGCTTCTTGTTTCTGATTGCACATTAAACTGGAAATCCAGATCAAATCCCAGAAGAGAAGATTTCTTTGTCATCTGCAGATTGATTTTAAGTAGGGGAAGAAACTGATTTCTCTGACCAGCGTGACTTAACATAATTATGACTTGCCAACATGTAAATATGAACCTCCCAGAAGGACGTGAATGCACCATAAGCATATCGCAGGTTTGTGACATGTTATGTTGCTGTTCCATAAGCGCCACCTACTGTGAGTAGAGCATAACTTCACAGAGCTAAAGCCAGACCCCAGAAAATGCGATGACTGATTCCTAAAAACAATAAGCTTGCCTTTTATTTTCAGGATATAAACATCTTGCTCATGTATTCTTTCTTTAAAGAGAAAGAAAAAAAAATAAAATCAGCAATTGGTATTGGAATCAGTCCATTAGCCTGCCAAAAACTGACTAGAATCAGCCATGAACAATCCTGATCAGCGCCCTCCCTATTCTAAACACTAATATGAAAACGTCTATCTTACCCAGAGCTTCCGGCAAACGCACACGTGCTCATTAGAAGAGTACAGTACAACACATGTGCCCTACAGATGGAGCGTAGACTGCATTCCTGTACAGAGAGAGAATACCTGAAGAACGCAAATACACAAGCTGGGAAAAAAATGACACTAACATTAATTCTCCCGGCGTGTTTTCTGCAGGAGATGAAAGAGCTCTGGTGTAATTTCTGCTATTTATTTATCTTAAACGAGGGAATCGGGTGGATACTTATCCCAGGCCTTGATTGCCGCTGGGCTAATTAGATAGAAATATGCAACTACAGAAAAAAATTGAGAATTAATTAAATGTTTATTTCTCTTCAACCCCACCCTTTAAATACGGGAGGCTGAGTCTGAAACGCAGCCTGACAGACGAGAGGGAGAAATGCGGACAGAAAAAAGCTCGCCAGCCAGAGAAGACCGAACCATATCTATGCCATCTGTTCTGAAAGCTGGATATTAACGGAGGCAGGCGACTCGTGAGGCCTGGCGTGAGCGTCCCTTCGCTCTCGGACCGACGGACGGCTCACATCATTATGAAAATGTTGTTTAGGGCAGCCAAGTGGAAGGGGTGGGGCGGCTTCCTCATTAATCAGCATGTCTAATAAATCCTCGTGCCTCTTTTCTGACAGAGCATTAGTCACCGAAAAGCGCTCGCTAAGAGACAGAGAAGAATGGGCCGCCTGTGGGACAGGGTCAATCAGAAACTCATCAAATGCGTCATTTCGTCTCTCCATTTAGACAAACAGCACTTGTTTATGGGAAAGATATCAGGTGTTCTGGAATAAGGAGCAGCGCTGAAACGGCACATCCATTAATCAGGCCTTGATTATACACGACGAGGAAGGTTGTTTATCCTAATTTCATTCATTGCGATCAACAAAGAAAATACAAGAGTATACAGCCATTAGTGGCAGCCGCGGATGGCACAATCATTTTCTCGTATTAAATAAAGCCGTGATGAATGAGCCAATAAAAACTAAAACAAAGAGGTTTTTATTACTTCAATTTAAACTCTCCCCTTCAATCTTGCTGTAAATAATGGTGTGGGTGTGAAAGTGTCTTTTAAAACATTTACTAAACACCGAATGAGCTAATGCATACAAGATCCCGGCCAAGGCGAAGCTGCTTTTTTGCGAACTTCAGGGCGAGCTAGTTAGGGTGAAATCGTCAACAACCGTCTTAGAGGACAGGACTACCGCTTTTTGATCAGCCATCAAAAGTGCCTCCGGACCGACAGGGCTCTGCGGCTGCTTAATGAAAAACACATTTAACGGGTGGAGATGTCCCTCTGCGCTGAAACGAGCAGAGATAGCATAACGCATTCAGAAATGTTAACAGACTGGACTGGACAAATACTATACATTAAAGTACATCTAGGACGTTTTATGCATATTTTAAAGCGTGGAAATCCTTAATTAACAGGAACATTAATACAGCCTTTTAATTGTAGGTGAGATTATAAAATCAGCAAAACACCCCGACTGTTTTAAAACCACGACGGCGAGGGGTTTAGCGCCTCTCATATAATTAGGAGAACAGTTATAAATGCTGTCATGGGAATCAATATGGCATATTCTTCCTGCAGCACTGGGTTTCAGCCGCTCACAGCAACTTACAAACCTCAGCAGGCGGGCCAAGCTAATTAAATTACTTTGCAAAGTTTACTTAACAGTAAATGGTTAGTAAAATTTAAGGTGATTGCAAATTTTCTTTCATTCCACTTCAGTCGCAGGCCCGTTTGAAACTCGTCTGCAAATAATTAGCGCATACATTTGCATCAAAATCATTTATACCATATGTTGCAGAAATTATGGAAAACAGCATGATTAAAATATTCTCTTTTTTCTGTTATGGTAATTTGTAAATATAGAGAGAGAGAGAGAGAGAGAGAGAGAGAGAGGAAGGAAAGAAATGATTCCATTTGGATTTGAACATACAAGGTTTTGTTTCAAGAGCTCACCAGATGCTGTTTGAAATCTGCCAACAGTTAAAAGACACGGCTCTCCTCTCGAACCCGCAAACAGCATCAGCTCAACACTTAACGGCGCTCCGCACACACCTCACCTAACACCTTCAGCATGTGAGAGTTAAGGGGGCATCACTAAATAACATTACATCACCTGTAGGGCTTGAAATAATAATACACAGCAATAAAAAATACACACTACCATTCAAAAGTATGGTTTTTAATGTTTTTTTAAAGATGTTGCTGTGTTTATGTGATGAAAATTACAGAAAAAAAAAAAATTTATTCTGATGTAAAATAATGTTTAATATTTAATATACATTTATTCCTGTGAAGCAGAGCTGAATTTGGCTGCACAACTGTTGCCAACATTGTTAATTTTATGATATTTATTTTAGATCCAATAAATGCAGGCTTGATGAGCATAAGAGACTACAGGTCAACACTATAAGTCTTACTGAATTGGACTGTGTCCTGTGGCGTGACATAAATAACCACACAAATAACATGAGAAATATATATATCTTCATTCTTAGAGTTACAAACAGCATGAGAGAGTTTTATCTTCAATCTTATTTATTTATTTTTCATTTTTCTGTCACACCATAAGACACATTGATATGTCTATATATATATACTGTATATAATGCATACGTAAACTAATTGGCTGACATTAATAGGTACAGTCTCAAAGAGAGCATGATAAGTGCTCAAACCAGAGCAGGCTGGAGGAAACCCCCCACACCATAAATTAAAGCTTGTATATAAATCAGGATAAATTACAGTACTATAACTTCACTCGTGTGGTTTATTTTTCGTGGCCTGTGTCTGGAAATCTGTCAGCCCGCCTCATTATGAGAGCTAAGTGACTTTGACGTGTGCTACAAGCGTACTGCTGTGTTTTGGGTGAATGGAAGACCCTTATGAGCGTGAAGAGCGAGGTAATAGCAAATAAAGCTCCTCAACAATAAGTACAATAGGTAAGTCACTGACCCACATCTTTTCTTGTCCATGCGAGGTTTACTCAGCACGCTAATGTCACTAACCTCTGAAACGCAAGCTGTCACTCATTTAACAAAAGAGCCGTTTCTCCACTTCATACTTCCCAGAAGCATCTCAGAGGAAATAAAAGCAGCGGCGGCAGGCTCCTAAAAGAGCGCGAGTGATTTTCATGTAGGAATACACGCATTGTTTTTGTGTGCCGGAGAACACTTCCACCCCACATGTTCTCCTGAGATTGAGTGGGTGGCCACTGAGAAAGACAATGTGAAATAAAGCAGATAATGAGACAAACAGCATTTCACTGGAGTGAAGCTGTGCAGTAATGAAATATCTGAAGCAGAGGAAGAACATGTCTTTCATCACTCTCTCCGCTCGCACAAAGACAGACTCTGACCCGGGCTTTCCATGTTAGCCTATTAGTTCCAGTTCAGGTGTGTGTGTGTGTGTGTGTGTGTGTGTGTGTGAGGGACGGGAAATGTGACACCCTCTATGTATGTGGTCTGCTGGCCTCACATCTGTTGCAGCAGTCTGGGCAGTTAATGCTGCTTTTTTACGGCAGAAATCAGTCAGCTTGCATTTTGTATAAGCTGCCCACTGCCAAGCTCTCTCTGTCCCTCAAACTCAGCAGAGGAGGAACAAAACAAGTGTGTCGGTCTCTAATTAGCTGTGACTGAACAGGTTTATTTAAAGGAGTTTGTGAAGCGCTGGAAAGGAGTTTTGATGCACTCTGACCCTGCAGCCGGATGATGTGACGGAAACAGAGCTCAAATTTGATTGAAGATAAAGAGTATAAAATCTGTCTTTTTTTGAATGCTATCATATTAAAGACAAATATATAAATATAGAGTATTTAACGTTTTCTTATAATTTGACCTAGGAATTGTACATCACTAATTCGGCCCAATACCTGAACTACCTTACTATAAATAAGCAGCAAATTAAAAGTTTACTGAGGCAAAATTTGCAGTTGACAGTTTGTTAATAGCAAAAACTGTACCTTAAAATAAAGTAACAACATATTTTTTTAAATTTAATATTAATGTAATTATTTTCATTTTTGGGTGATGATGAACAAATGTCAAGTGACTCTCCAGAAATCCTTCTAATATAATACTTGACATTTTTAGAAAGTGACACCCTCTTCTAAATTTATAAAAAAAAACATAATATATTAAATAAAAATAAAATTACAAATATAACATAAAATAAAATAAATAAATAAATAAATAAAAAAACTGAAAAGCAGCACACAGGAAAGACCGAGCAGCCTGTGTCTGAGTCCATCTATCTACGTGATCCTTGTTAGCAAAATGAACAGGCAGTTATTAAGGCACATTAGCGAGTGAGTGTGGTTTTAGGAACGCAGGGCCACAATGATCTGCTGCTCTGAGAGGGCGGCCCGCGGGGGGTCAGGGCCCCTGGGGGCCGAGGGAAAGACTGAGAGAAGGGACCTCATTACAGGTCTGCCGGGGCCCCTCCACTATTGAGTGTGAGCAGCTTACGCTGGATGATCTGTTTCACACACACTCGCAGAGTCCATCAACACACACACACACACACACACAGGAGGAGGTGGAGGGGGGCAGCTTAGAGCGCCGGGGCAGGATTTAGAGATCTCAGGAGACCTCGCTGAAAGAGGAAAGCGAGGGAATAGAGAGAGAAAGCTGGAAAGAAGCGATTGGCGGGGCTACAGAGGAACAGAGGGCTTAAAGCATGGCAGGACGACATTACCATCCCAAAACCACCAACATCTGCTCTATCACAGAGACGGGGGTGGAGGTCAGCTTCTTCACTACCCATACGCCTCAATTCACCGCCATACACTGCAGGAGCAATCAACAGACAGGTCCATGCCCACACACACACACACACACACACACACATTCACTGTCAACACTGAGAATCACATCTGGAAGTGCAAACCATCTCCAGAAAACTCGTCAAGCTCAGAGTGAACACAAGGTAAGACGTGGACTGTGTGGAGGAGGACGGGGCCCACTAGAGGGCCTCAGAAAACGCACCTTGGGATGTTTAAGAGAATCCCTGCATATTAATACTATTAACGGAGATGTTACTATCTATGTGGCAGTACACTGTAGTAAGAATCAAGCATATGGCAAATTTGAAGGTTTTTTTAACAGCACTAAATAAATAAATCCTTCTACCGTACATACTGAATATGCAAAACTTTAATAATCAATAATTGAACTTTTGACAACAGACACTGAACATTTCCAAGAACTCGGGAGCAGAGCTTTTAAGGACTGATGCAAACGTCAATAAGAAAGACATTTCAGTTTGTTGTCTGCATGAATATTCCTGAAAAACTCAGATTGGCATTGAATAAATGAGTAAAGCATGCAGACATTTAACCTGGATTCACTGCTCTAAAGAAAACCCCCTTGAACTACTGTACATTTCACTCTTGATTGTCTTTTAAAGAGATAAGAAAAAAATCTCAGCACAGGTCATATTTGGGCTGATCAGAGACCAGTTCATAACTCGCATGTGCTGAAATCTCTCACGCACACACACTTGTGAGTTTCTCATGCTCTTTGATTTGTGTTTCTGATGCTGTCACAAGTCCTCTGCTTAGAAATGCAGGAGCCTGTGTTCTCTTGTTTGACTTCAAATTTCCTGGTATTCAGTTTTTGTCATGTGCTTTCTGTCATCTGTTCCTAGCAGCAGTGTGTGTGTGTGAGGACTGACTGTGAGCGGTTGCTAGATGATGTATGGCATACAGTCCCTTTAATATGTTTCCTGTACGACTGACAGCTGGGTCACAGCACACACACACACACACACACACACACACACACACACACGCAGGAACGCATGTTAAAAAGTATTAGCAGACTGTCAGATCTGCTGCATAATCAAAGCTGAAACGATGAAACACAGCTCTGCACACACACAGTCAACAGCTCAGCATTTCTTTGATCAAAATAAGTGTGTGTTTTTCAGCTCCAGCAGATCTGGGGTCAGTTGTGTGACACACTTTAGTCCAGTTGTGGGGTAAAGGAGCGCTGTAGTTTACACATGAGCACATTTCTGAGTGCTGCACCATTAAATGAAGTTGAAATGTAACCCTGTGTGTAAACTAAATATTTACGGAAGCCTCCGAGCAGGAATAATGCTTGACGTAAAACGCCAAACAGACTGGATTATATCAATGAGAGCGTGTTTTACACATTTCAGTGCTTCAGAGCTATATCAGACCTTGTTGAGTCCAAGAGCAACATTCAAGAGCCCTGCATCGACACAGCTGCTTACTTACAAACAAATTAGGAGTCAGGATATATTAAAATCAGACAGATACAATTCTAATAATTATATTATGTAATACTGTAACTCTTTAGGCATTACATTACTCACATTAATTAGTTTTTACATGAAAGCCGATAAACAGACAACTTGTAGATCGTTGCAGTAAGTTCAGCTCAGACGCTTCCAGAAACAAGGTTCAGCAAACCCAGAGTGCAGATTATTACTAGATTATTCTGCTCTGAGTCTAGTATTCTGTATTTGTTTACATGTTCGAATATATTTTTGCTTTAAAATGTAAACTGCAGAATAATAAATACGTCACATTTCACGTTTAATCCCACACGACCCTGCATTAACCCAGTGCTGGTCTTTTTTTTAATCATATTTCAATACATTTTGTTTTTGCATTTGTAAATGATTTGCATCGTCTGTTCAAAATGTTAATCCAGATATTTAAACACAATGCAAATTGTGAGTGAACAATGTAAAAAACAAATAGAAATTGAAAGAATAACATAATTAAATAACTTAATGCAGTAAGTTTAGTTCAATCGTTTTCTTTTAGTTTATCGTTAGTTTGTTCGTGCAATGCTCATTGTCTTATTTTGCTAATAGAAAAAAATGTCATCAATTAATGTCATTGTTTACACAATATAATGTGTACAAATACATGACATTATAAATACGATGTTTGTTTATAAATGACAAACAGTGAATTTTTATAGAAACCCTAAAGGATAACTTAAAGTATATCTGCACTAGTCTAATGATTGAGCCTCAAAACCAGAATCCCTATAAACACCAAACAACAACAAAAAGAGTGTACGGAAATGAAGCCAGCAAACAGCAAAACAATAATCATATAACTGCATAAATGAATGCTGGGAACTCACAAAGCCTTCAGACAACTGCGTTGGACTGCTTGGGACAGCACTTGGGGTAATTGTGTTGGTCTGACAAAGATTTTTAAGTAGTTTCAGGAAAAAGCACTTTTTGAAACCAGAAAACATGCAGTGGCTTTTTCTGAATGTGTTACCAATGAATCGAACAGCGTTAAAAACACTGAATAATAATTATTCATGAAACCATAGAGTGACAGCTTCCTATCTAGATGACTACAGCACATGAAGAATACACATAAACAGGCACACGTCAGTGTTTAAATTAACTTTGCAAAGTTTGATTTTATGTGAAATAAAGCAATAATTCATATTTTCAATATAATATAATAATAAAAAACTTCTGGATTATGTGTGTGTGTGTGTGTATTAATAAGGTACTGTATTTTAAAATACAATGGCATACTGTATGTAGTGTACACTGAATACTGTTCTTCTGAATGTAGTGCTGCATACTGTGTGCTTAACCCAGCGATCACCTAGGTCTAGTTCTAGTTCAGGAAACACAAATGAGTGAGCAGAGAGTTCAGCAGTGATGAGCAGAGCAGGAAGAAAACGTCTGTACCTGCAGCCTGAAGCACCAGCTGGAGTCGAGCTTTGGCCTGTTCCGCAGGAGTCTAGAACCACAGAGAAGTACGTTAGTCAAACCATCTAAACACTGGATTACGAAGAAACAAGATCTTTTTATACATTTAGCGTTACATTTGAATTGATTTTGCTAAATATTAAAAGTTAACGTTGTGTGTGCATGTTTAATATTTCATGTTTGCATGGTGACAGACTGAACGCTGTTGGTGTCTTTATTTTAAGGTTAATATTAACCTTATAGCTACAGCTTTTATACACTGCAAATATGTATTGCCCCGGCACTGAAAACTTTTCATTCATTTGTATTGCATTGAGATAATGTTTAAAACAGTATTTGCTTTTGTGCATATTTACAAACACAATGCAAATAAAGCTTCCAAAAAGGGTGTTTTGAAGTGATGCCATACCATACCCCCCCATACCTTTAGATATGAAGGTCATATAGAATAAGGCTTTAATGTGTGCTTCATTAGCACTAATAAATGGCTAATATTCTAGTGACATGCATGCTAACAAGCAACTAATAGGTGTTATTGTAAAATAAAATGTTACCTTTTTACATTATAAAAACATTTTGTGCAAGTTTCCTTGATGATGGGGGCAGCACTTTAGTATTAGTGACTCTAAATTGTTATCTTGAATCGGTCAAACATTCAGGAAAAGATACCCATATCACCCAGCCCTACAATACTGTACATAAAAACATTTAACAACACCGCTTCAGTGGTAATCTTCTGGAGGGGGACGATAAATCCCAGCGGATGGCGTGTAAACATGCGCACGAGGGCTAAACGTGTGGAGATTTCCAGCGCGCTGCTCTGGAAGAGGCTGGGATATAATTCCAATATCTCCACTATTAGATTCCAGCCTCTTAATTGTCAAGAAAGAAGAATGATGAGGGAGGGAAGTTATAAAGGGCTATAGATTGCTCTCGAACGCAGGAGAGCCCGGTGTGTGTTGCTGTTATGAAGGTGTGTAGGATTACAGAGAAATTAAATGCTAATAGGATGAAATTTAAATGTGGATCCTGCAAGGCTCACCGTAGCTCTTCGGAGAACGTGGGTGTCGCTGACAGCGCTAACGCACATTATTCAGCAGAAATTTGATTTATCAAACTGTAAAGGTGTCACTTTCTAAAAATGTCATTTGGGGTGATGACAGGGAAATATAATGACCCGCTTTAATGTAAAACTGTCACTCCGCCGTGTCTTGGATGACAAACACATCAAGCTGCGCTGGGAAATCTGCTTGTTTTTGACGGCTCGCCTTCGATAACTTCCACAAAAACACGGACGGCTCTTCTCTGTGGTCTTTCTGAGCGTGCTCCTCTTACTCTTCCCCTTTCTTCCCCTGCTTTATATTGTTATCAGAAGCATATCAGACCGTTTCGGGGCATCAATCAAGCAGACAGAAATAAAGGAAGGATTATTGAATGTTCAGATAAACCCCCTCTCCTCCCATTCAAAGCCGTCTTCTCTTCTCTCTCCCATTACAATAACATCCAGTCATGCCGCAATAACGAGGCGGAAGAACAGACGGATCACACGACTTAAATGGAAGGATAATAGCTGGCAGGGCAATCATCTTAGTTACAGTTTATTATGAAATTTCTACCATTGCATTTGCATTTGTTTCAAGTGACCCTGAGGCAAGTGTCCGGAGATATTACACCACCGAGTGTTTAGACAAGAAAGAAAAAAGGAAAACACACAAAAGGGAGAGAGAAGAAAAAAAAAAACGAGCATCAATATGAAGAAAAATATAATTAGTTTCAAAGGATGACAAATGGGTGGCGGATTAATAATTAGATAAGTTTGTCAAATTATGAGACAGGCCTCATTCCGGCAAACACTGAGCAATAAGAGAGAGAGAGCTGATAAAATTTGACACAGATATAATACAAATAAGCTACAAAACACTGTTTGACACCCACATCCCGACTGGATTCAGAACGCCAGCCCAGCGAGTCATGATGCTGACCGGCGAGACCGGTGCTGCTTCAAAAGATTTCCACTTACTCATCTCACAAACCAAGGGGCCCGTATACTGTACTGGAGAACTACTTGTGTGTTTAAGCTGCTGTATTGTGTTACTTCTAAGAGACATCGCCAACTACTGGCCTGACGTGAATAATACAGCTATTTTAGCGGATCCATGGGTACTGGGATCATTTTGTAAACTAAACCTTTCAAATAATGCAACATTAGAACTCTTCCAGAACTGAATCCGGAAAATGACAATTCTACCATTATTTCATCTTTTATTTGTCTTTCCAAACATTTGTTTTCCTGAAACAGACCTCATTGACTTTTCCCTATTTAAAAAAAATAATAATAACAAAAAATAAATAATAATAATACTAAACATGAGGATCCTTACTGTATGATATCATCACCGAACTGTTGATTTAATTAGCACATCTTTATATTTCTTTTGGGAAAAGCTGAGGTGCTGTGCTGCATGAGCATCAAACCTCTGCTAAATTAAAGAAAAGTTAAATAGAATCCAATATTAGATAATAAGACAATATTATATACAGAATATATAACACAGTAATAAGAGTAGTATTATGAAATATTATTATAATATATTTCTGTGATGCGCAGCTGTATTTCCAGCATCATTACTCCAGTCTTCAGTGTCACATGATCTTCAGAAATGAGTCTAATATGATGATTTGCTGCTCAAGCTGGGCCCTATCCAACCCATTTCAGGTTAATCTATTTCCAAATTCTGTATCTTCTGTTTTTATTTTTTGGATTCCCTTTTTTTTTCCATCAGACTAGCGTTTTAAAAGTTGAATTAATGAAATTTGAATCAAAAACCATGTCTAAAAACACGAAACATACACAGTTTTTAACAAAAACTTCCCTTTTTATTGCCCAATGAAATACTTTATTTTTTTATTTTTTTACCAAATTCCGCGTTTTCTAAAATGTTTTTAGATTCCATTTTAATATCATTTCATTTTAATCATCAAAAGCATATTTAATTATTTGACTTCATAAATAAATATATTTATTTTTTTTCAGAAATACTTTTATATTTTTCTGGTAAACATTCATTAAACAATGTTTTTAACAATAATTGTATTATTAGTAGTGGTACTATTATTAAAATTAAATATATTTCTGTCACACTTTCTTCTACTCTTTTATTCGCTGGCTGCTGTAAAGACTGGTATCTGTTTGTTTATATGAAGCTCAGGAAGTAAGTCTCTAGAGATTATGTTTGTGTGTTTATGAACTCATATATTAAGTGAGCGACAGAGGTTGTAATAGTAATAAATGTGCGTCTGTGTTATTCATTCAGACACGCAGAACAAGAAGGATTCATATTTACTTGGTATTTTGTGGCTTAATATTCAGACACGTTCATATTATGTTTTAATTAAAGTGTACTGACCTACAGTACTTTAGATTCTTTTCATCCACGATTTGGCAAAGTCTGTGATATTCTACGCTAAAAACACATTTTTATGGCTGAAAATCAACAGGTCCAACTCAAAAAACAAACAAACGTATTATCATCAATGGGGAAAACAGTTCACCTGCCAAATATTTGTGGGTAAACATTGATTTTAACCAAGGGGTTTTTGTGTTGTTTCCCTGAATAGAACGTTTTTAAAGTGCACTTTATTTCTTAGCTACCGTGTATGTGTAATACGTGTATTAATAAGTGTACGTGTACGTGTAATAAGGCCCTGTCCACACGAAACGGAAGGAAGTAATCTTTTTCAGGCTTCTGATTGGCCAAAATTTGTATACGGTTGAGAATACATCGCCACCTGTTGGTTTGGCATGCTCTTGACATGTGTTTGCATTTTCATGAGGACAGAGATTTTTTTAAAACGTGTGGACATGGCCTGAATGTAGTGAAATCAGCACAGCTCCAGCAGTCTCTCACAGCACAAACAGAGCTAGCTTGGGCAGCAGAGATGATGAGTGCAGGTTTCATGGGGTTTAGTGTCCCGGTGAGAGGTCCTGGATCAGCGTCTATCTCTCATCCACTCACACACAGCCGTCCTGAACAAACACTGAGCCAAACCAATTATCTCAATTACCACACCACACTGCTCACAGCTCCTCTCTGCTTCTACACTCATCCTCATCTGTCCTGCAAAGCATTCTATTCACCGCTTATGCCTATAAAGAATGATTTGAACAACTATATATATATATATACACACACACACATACTGGCTGCCATCAAGTGTTTGGCTACCAAAAAATCTTAATTTTTGGATAAAATAGGGAGGAATATAACACTTAATAAATTACTAATAAAATACACACACAGTGGGTACGGAAAGTATTCAGACTACTTATGATCATGTGATATTTCAGGTTTTCTTTTTTAATAAATCTGCAAAAATGTCAACCATTCTGTGTTTTTCTGTCAATATGGGGTGCTGTGTACATTAATGAGAAAAACATAAATGATTTTAGCAAATGGCTGCAAAAAAAAAGTAAATATATTCGTACCCACTGTGTATATTTGCTGTCAAATTATTAAAAATGTGATTTAAATATATATAAATATTTTTTAAACTATGTGTGTACTGAGTATATTTATTGATGTATATATATATAAATAAATACAAACACATACATGTATAGATTTAAGAGAAATAGGTTTTGTTTATGTATACTATAAAATATCGAGATAGAAATATATAAATGCATATACATGTAAGTATTTGTATTTATTTATACATAATAAATATGCACAGTAGACACACGTATATTACGTAAACAAAGACTTTTATTTTGGATGTGATTAATCACGGTAAATCATCTGACAGAACTAATATATATATATTAAAGGTGAAAAAGTAAAAAGTAACATATTGCATACTATATAAGTGCTGTTTTTACACTTTCAACAGCTGTTTTTAATGATCCGATTTTTTATTTTAATTAATATTTTTTTGAGCAGCTAATAAACATATTAGGATGATTTCTTAGAGATCATGTGACACAGGAAAGCAGTTTTGATCCCAGGCAAAAAATACATTTACAAATATAATCAACTGTAATAATATTATGCTTTACAGTTTTTACTGTATTTTTGATTAAATAAATTCATCATTGGTGCAACTCTAAACTTCAGAACAGTATGTATACAGCAGCCTATATAGTATATATAGTATCTTACTCATCGCTCATCTCATCTCATCTGCCTTCCTCATCCTCATTTATAGTCATTTTTCATTTGTTATTTCCAACCTCTGGCCCATTCCTTAACCTAAAAAAATAAATAAAAAAATAAGGACCGAAGCATTACGTTACAGGATCCCCCTAGAAAATGCAATATTCAGTTTTTAATATCCAGGTCTATAAGATCAGGGTAGAGATGGGCTCCAGTGCAATATGTTTATTTATATATTTATAACAAATACTGCATATCAGGAGTTCTGGGCCGGGCGTCTATAAAATATAATGTTGTGTATGGATATCTTTTTTAAATATAATCTCAATATGAAATCGGAGGCCTTTTTACAATGTGCCATACTTCAGGACGGCGCTAACAGCATTTAGGAAAGCAGAGGCTGTTCATCTTTGTGTCTACAGTAGGCACTGCCGCTGCATAATAATAAGCTTTCCTGCCCCAAAATGTTATTTAGCCGCCTGACGCTCATTTCTCAAACTTCACCACTTTTACAATTTTCCCAAACTTTTATTTCCTTGATTATTGCCAACAAGATTTCATTACGTATTTAGAATGTAAACAAGCGTGAGTGATGACAGAGGTTTAACCGCGGCGGTCCTCGCCTTCAACCGCGCAATTGGCACAAAACCCTCCCTCCTCCCAACAACACACACACACACACACACACACACACACAGAAGAGTCAGGCCAAAATGGAAGGCAATTGTATTAATAGACTTTTTTGACATGAACGTGTGTGTGTGTGTGTATTAGTGCATGTGTGTGTGTGTGTGTGTTCAAGCCAGAGCGGGCTGGGCGTTGGGCTCACACTCAACTCACATAAATCATGTAGAAGAAAAATGAACAAATGTGGCGGCTAACTCATCTCCTCGCCATCCGGAGAAAATGAAATTCACTGGAATACCTATCAAAACTGCAATCATCAGGAGATAAAATCGCCTTTGCTCTATCTGCACTTTCCGATTTAATTTCCTTTATGCCCTTGACATTCAGAGATACCATTTAGATAATGCGTATACAGTAAGGGACCAGCTCGCCCGTCGTGATATATATACGCCAGGACCTCGCGCTAAATCCAACGCCATCGTTTGCAAATGAAGACGCGATACTTCTTTGTTGTTTTTGTTCTGTTGTGAGATCTATGCAAAGAGGATTGGAGAGAGAGAGATAAAGCGGCGGGATATGAAAGCCGTGCCCGTCCCCTCTATCAGTATGACATGCAATTATGTCTGGGCAGGCGTCAGGTTAAAGGTCGGCCTGATGACTCCATCATTTAGCCGGTCGGCTTATTTCACAAATGCAAGGAGACGGAGGCCCGTGGCAGACTCGCAGACACCTCCAATCTGATGAAATCATTAGTGTAATAAGCATGTAAATCTGCTTGCAAATTATCCTCGTGCAGCTCCTCTGCTTTCATTTAGCTGACACTCGCTGAGGTGTTGTCAGATCACCTCTTTATCCCACAATCAAATTACTGGCAAACACGGCGAGAGCCGGACGGGGACGAGCGCTGGACGCCGCGCGCTTCTGACGCTCCATCGATTTCTAAAGCCCTGATCTTCTCTCGTTCTGTTCCAGGAAGACAGGTGCTGCTTTTGATGATGTTATGGGATAAATCTATTATTAAGCAGCCCAAGATATGGCGGTGCCCAAAACAGAGGCGTTTCTCGCAATCGCTGGTGCTAATACGAAGCGTAAATAATTCATTACACATAAACAAGGCCTCAAAAGCTAAAACCCATGGGAGAAATTAGTTTTACATAGGATTTCTGCATTTTTTAAAGCTGATGGACGTGAGAATGACCCAACACAGAACATTCATGCACACTACATTAATACCATGATTATTAAGCCATGCATCAGGATTCAGGACTCTAAAATAAAAACTGT
This sequence comes from Enteromius viviparus, assembly GCA_032353835.1. NCBI lineage: Eukaryota > Metazoa > Chordata > Actinopteri > Cypriniformes > Cyprinidae > Enteromius > Enteromius viviparus. The sequence continues at coordinate 15,586,844 of JAUCNO010000191.1, forward strand.
ACGAGAAAGATCAGTAAAGCAATAAAAAAAAAAACATCCTCAGTTTTTCCAAAAGCTAATAAACATAACCATAAAAGTCCCACAAAGAAATAAGGTTAACTGTGATTTGCCATCTAATCTGTGTTCGCCATTCGGCAAAATGAAGAAGATACTCATTTTCTCGCATAGTTTCAGTAACTGGATATTCGCAAGATTAGAAGTAGCTACTTTTAAGACTGTTATAAAGTTGCTTCCATCGAGACTTTGTAAAGTGTGCCGTGTTTTAACAGTGGTGGGCTGTTTGTGGCTCATGTTTGAGTGTATTTCGGGGAGGGGTGTACACTTACGGCTCATCGGCACAAATCTTGATAAAATACTGCAGCAGCTGCTGTCTGACCCGCGGAAGCAATCTACCAGCTTTTATAAAGTCAACAATAAATTCTCAGGTACTATTTTCACATATTCAGATTTTCAGGAATTGTAGATCTGAGCACGGGCGTATCTGCATGTTTTACTAGAACTTCGACCTCGTCACAAATAAAGTCCAAAAACCAAGACCGCTTTCAATATTCACTCAGAATAAACTCTCGCTAGTGATCAAATCAATCCACTAACAGTAATATACTGTACATATATCTAAGACAATCAAATATCAAGTTATATCCAATGATGGGCATGTCATTTTAAACACATTTAACATTTTAAAGCTGTAATATGCAATGCCCATCAATTAGTGAATTTAACTCTAATATATAAATAAGGGGCTTAACAAGTACACTCGACTTGTTTTTCATCGTCATAACTTGTGGGGAGAAATAGTGCAGACACCGGACGATGAGATGTTCTAGGAAGTGCTGAACGTGTGTGTTTACACACCGTATCAAATGCAGTATATTCCGCCTGCATCAAACTAAATGCTTTGTGCTTGGTCTCACATTCATTTGCAGTGAAGCCCAACAAAAAGTGCTTCCAAACTAGTTTTGTGACACAGTTAACCATGTTAAACAAAAGAAGATCGTATCAATAGATTTTATAGTCTATTTTATAATCTATTTTATCAATAGATTAAATAAATAATAATAATAATATTAATGTGTTTTGTTTTCCCTTAAATAGAGACACAATGAGACATTTACAAGCAAAATGATTTCATTTATTTTAATTAATTTAGAAGTTACACTATTTTACTCTGATTAAATGCCAAAGAATGTTTATTCTGTAATCAAAATACTAGATGGTGGAACATTTAATTATAAATAAGCCCTAAATAGGCCTTATATTGAAGTTTCTATGCTACTATTGCTATGAGATCAGGACAGATTACAACACATTACAATACAAAACCACCAACTAACCATTGTCATAATTCATCAGTGTTTACTGATTGTGAATGAGAACCTCTCTCAAACAGCAAACCTGCAGAACACGGCCTCATTTCCACTTTAAAACGTGCACTATTAACACATTTTAATAAATATAATGTGTGCAATTTCTGTTTTTCCATCTCCAAATACACAACATCACGCATTAAAAAATGAAGACATTATACTATTTTTATATATATATATATTTTTTTTAATTACTTTGTTTATTCGCACACACTCTCCTAATTACATTTTACAGTGCATGCATATCTATTTCCAGACTGTGTTTGTGATATACACAAGCCTTTAATAATCCTTTAACCCATTGTTGAGAAAAGTTAAAAAGTGAATGAACTGTGCTCTCCATGCTGGCCACACTGTAGAGAGACATATTGATTCAAGAGGGTTATGCATGTAATCTTCTTTTCAATAATTCACTGTGCTTTTATACAGCTGTAGATCAATGCATGCGCTCATAAACTCTCCTCCCCTTTCACCCGCGCCTCTGTCAAATCTCTCCTCCCATCAACCCTGCTCTATCTTTCCTTTCATCCTCTGTTCCCTCTGCATCTGTCCATCTCTCTATCCTAATGAAGATGAGTTAATTACACATTAACCTGCGACACACAGTCAAAATGAATAATAAAAAATGGTGCATTGACGGTGATATGGTTAACAGGACACTCCGCTAAATCATGTGATTTAAAAGATTTCAATGTTTAGTCTATGGATGCAAAGATACTATTTTTTAGGAATTCGATCAAATATGGAAATATCAGATTATCTGATTATCTGAAGAATCTGATTATTAAAAGCAAATGATATAAACAATCTATTCATCAATGTTTTATAATATGCACTCTCCAATGCACATCCATGCATTAGCAACACAGAGTCCCGATGAGAGAAGAACTTAGAGAAAAGTGTATTAAATTTGTGTAATAGTTTAATAAGCCTTTTCTTTCAAAAGTTTTACATTTCAGCTTTTGTGCGCTCTTGGAGAGAAAGAGAGAATCTTTGATGCATTGACATTTTTTTATTTTCAATGCAGTAAGTCAATATGTAATTTTAGGTTTTACGGTGAAAGCACAAACCAGTCTACACTGTTTAGCTGTGACCGTGATCTTTTACCCAGAAATGTAAACTGAATATGGTTGCCTCGGGTTTTGGAGATTACTCAACTTCTGATTTGTTATAAGCACTAATGCGAGGGTTTCTTAGCAGTAGAGATCATGAGAAGGAATGAGCGGGAATATGTGAGAAAGATTTGTTTTGAGAAAGTAAGCATGATAATTGATAAGGATTAAGGTCAGGTGTGCAGAGTGACCCTTAAAGGGCCAGGCCTGCGTTTAATATTCAGGGTGTGGAGCTGAGGGAGGTGAGTGTACATTCAGAGAGTCAGGACCCCGCTGTGACCTCTCTCCATTATTCATCCCGCAGAAAAATACTGCAGAAATGGAAACTCTGCTCCACCCAGGAGGAGAAAAGCAGCCCTTTAACTCCAGTGCATGACACTCTGACCCTGGATTAGAAAGGCTGCAGAAAACCCAGGAAATGTTGGACGTTACATTTTTAAACACTCCCTAGGGCGCATTTTAAGGGCCAACAGCGTGCCCTACATCCATAGAGACAGGCAGGTAGAAACGGGAGGATACTGTGATCTCTCCAGATGTGTTCAGAGGTACCGTGTGCCTGACATGAGTCTGAGAGACGTACAGAGAGTGAACGTTCAACTGCAACCCGAACGGCTTGAGGATACAGATCAAAACAAACACACGCTCCTCTGCTGAATCCATTTCTGAACTGACTAAAAAAAAACACACGCACTTCATCCTTACAGAGTAAAGAAATTGTTTAACACCAGTCCTTTTAGCGAAAAAGACAAAAGCAAAAAATGTAAAAAACGGCATGACATGTCGTGAAAACCCAGGCGATCGTGTGGGAGTTAGAGAGAGACCTCTGAGTCTGTCTGACAGCTCAAGCTCATTGCTGAACATTCATTTTGGATGCAGATATCAAAGATTGAGCAGAAGCATTACTTACCAGATGTTCTAATCCAGCTTTGATGTTCCCTGTTTCCCTGCAACACAAGAACAAATTTGCTCCATTGTAAATAACGCAAAGACAGCGAGCGTCTCGTCACCCTGAGCTCCCACTCCTCTTTCTCTCACGGATCATTCATAATCACTGTATTTATCAATAAATGCTCTCTGGGCTCCATGAGGGCAGGAGACTTCAAAAGGGCTTTTACTTTCTTTAAAACAATTACAAGTGGAGAGAAAATGCCACCGGTTAAAGACAGCTGGTCTTCATGAGAGTAATAATGCACACAGATGCTGTGTGGGTGTGTTTACATTAAACAACCATTCACTGTCTCATTAATTCATTGATACACATGTTAAAAAAACAAGCAAATATGTATGATTTATGATTGACATATTAGTGGTTAGCATGTTTCTGGCTTGTACTGTATGTATGATGGGCAATAATTCTTTTAACCATAATTGATGCAGCGTGTATTTATTTCTCAAACAACCATGTCATTTATATCCAGGTACATTACTGTGCAAGAGTCTTAGAGCACTTCAGGAGGAGATATCACTTTACATTTCTAAACATTCATTTTTCCATTAATTGTAATAATCCAGTGGGATTTTTGTGCTCTACACTAGGACTGGTCGACTAATAGTTGATGGCAAAATTTGTTAACTAATTCAGTAGTCGACGGGTCGTTAGTGATGTCATCAATGTAATGCGAGGAACCAACAACAGACACAGTGGGCATGGCGTCAGGCCTCGGAGAGGCTTTTTACTAACAAAATAATCAAAAGAAAGTGTCCAAAGGGGAAAAAGTGTCCAAAATAAAAGGGGAACTGGTGTCCTCGTTGTGCTCCTGGGACACCTCTCACTTCTTTTATCTTTGGCGGCTCTGTCCTCGGGTGACTCGCCCTGTAACGGCTCGCGCTCTGGCGGCACTTATCTCGAGTGGCTCGCGTCTCTGACGTCCAGCGTCTCCGGCGGCTCGCTCTCTCTCCCTGGACCCACGAGGCACGGGGAAGAGACTGGTCTCAGTTAGACCATTTTCCCTTTTATTAACTCACTTTACAAGTTATGACCAGCCTTGATAAAAAAAAAAAGATGACTTTTTACGACTAGTCCAAGCGCTAACCGGCCACAGGACTCATTCATATGTGAAAATTAGGTCTCATCACCAAACCTCATGTGAGCCAGAGGATCTTTGAGTCCAGATGAGTCTTCCAACACAAATGAACAGCTACTGTATATACAGCATCCGTTTGGGTTCAAATAACTGCTGCAGAACATTTCAGAATCCAATCCTACAGTCTTTAGTATTTGCTTGACTCTTTTTGGCCCAGCACTGTATTTTACAGTACTATACTGTTTTAACTGTATTTTTGATCTAAATAAATGCAGACCATGCTGGGCAAAAGAGACTTGACTTAAAAAAGTAAATAAAAATCTTACAAACAAACAAAAATGATTTATACATGCCACATATATGCCACTCTGTACAGTAATACTTTGGTTAAACTCAAAGGGAAATGTAAAAACAAAGAACAGAAACAGACTAAAGACCTCTAAACTAAAGCGAACAGAACAGGTGCTATGGAACTCACCGAACATGACCAGGTAAACGCATACAACAATGATAATGTGGTAACCACTGTGTGTGTGTGTGTGTGTGTGTGTGTGTGTTTAGGAAACATTACTCGCCCGTGGCAGTAATCCAGGACACAAAGGCCCATGTGAAACCCCCTCCACAGAACCAGCCATCCATCCATCTCTCCTTCAGTAACTGAAATCATGTCTTTTCTGGGCGACAATTTCCATCTCAACAGCTCAAGAGCAGCGCGAGCTAACAGATATTGTAATGTAACACACTAAAGCAGCGAGCACTAGCTAAAAATAAGTTACGGTGGTGACAGAGAGCTGTATTCCTTTAATGAAGAACAATTAGTGGTAAACCATTCCTCACGAAAGACACAAGCTCTCTTTTCTTTCCCCTCATCACACTAATTCTGTTTTCTTTTTATAATCACTTATTCAATTTCACAAGTGCTTATTATATTTGCACCCTCCCTCCGTCTCTTTTTTTTTTGGTCATTTAGCGGCTTCCCCTGTATTCTTCTAATTGTATCTGTCTCTCTTTGGCACACATCTGTGCAGAAAAAAAAGTGTCCTAATTCAATTAGAGCCTTCAAACCAAATCCCAGCCCTGCTGAGTGCAGACACAGGAAGACATTATCGGCAAATGAATATAAATTTTTATTGAACTGGTACATCTTCACCTTTTCATTTTTTTAAGCTACATCTTTCTATTTTGTCTCAGTCCATTTCCTGCAGGTCTGTGGGGAGCACAGATTTCCATCCCTCTCGTTCCTCCCTGAACACACTCGCATCGATTCCTGCATTACACTGCAATATTAAATAATTAATATACTTGCCATGATTGATGTTTTGCCTTAGCCCAATATTACATTATCAATCAAACTCACTTTAATGTAATAATATTGAAAATGTGTCAGGGGTTGTTTGGCTGGTTTACAATTTGCGTGAGAGAGATGCGTGTCGTGAAATGTTTTATATTGTTTTAATGGACAGTGGCGGAAGATGAAACGAGATGAGTGTTGACCTTGAGCTATGATGTCTGTGGATCAGCTTATAATGACCTCATTCACCATAAACCAACTCCAGCCAAAACACTGGCCAAAAACAACACTCCTGTGTCAGGTATCTCATGTGCTGTTATTTTAGCAAAAACGTCACTGGGGTCATATCCCTTCAGAACGCACTGAAATGCACCACTTAGACTGATCTGAACTAGTTTCAGCTGAATAATAACATGATTGTCTTTCAGAGGTGCTTTACAGCAGAATCTGACTGCCTTTATAGTTCAGATTCCATAACTGACTTGTTATTCAGTATCAGGGACAGTTACTTTTAAAAGGAATATTGTGTAACTAACTGCATTACTTAATATTTAATGAAAAGTAATGTATTATTTGACTTTTGTGTTACATTTTGTCACCTAGGCTTGGTTTGCCTGCTTTTTTAAATAACAACAAAACAAAAATGTATATTTTGGCAGCTTCAAAGGCCCTTTCACACAAAAAGTGAAATGAATAAGCCTACCGCTTAAGGATGTGTCTCAGCATATCACTCCCAATTTCTCTCAACATTGAGACAGAAGAGCTGTTGATCATGGAAAAACAAAGTAACGGGCGCTATCAATTTGAAAAAGTAACTTAGTTGTAAATTTAAAAGTAATGTGTGATCCTACTCATTTCTTTGAACATGTAACTTGCATTACCCCTAACACTGGAAATGGCTTTGTGATTGGTCTGCAGGCACAATTTGAATTTAATAACTTAGCTTTGAATAGTGTTTAAGGTCACACTTTATATTAGGCAGCCTTATGTGTTTAAAAAAACAATATGAAACAAAATAATAAGATGTGGTGTGTTCATATTTTCTTGCAAAACACTTCTGCTGCTATTGAGGTGCATACGGATAGGTTAGGGACAGGTTTGGTGGTATGGGTTTAAGGGATGGGACAGTGTAATTATAAATGTAATTACTGAAAGTAATTACAGATGTAGTTACATCAATGTATTTAAAAAACAGATATATAGCAGTTAAAGCCACCTAATATAAAGTGGTACCCAAAATATTCTACTAAACTTCTTCTGCATTCAATGAAAAAGAGAGAGAATACAGATTTATGATGATATAAAGGTGGGTAAATGATCCACATTCAAACTGTCACAGAATTTAAACCTCACCTTCAACTCCGAAAGCTGACATAAAAGCCAAAGAGAGAGAACCTCAAAAACAAAGAGAGCTAATAAAGAAGAAATCGGTCAATGAACGAGGAGTCAGCATTGGAGGATGGGGAAAAAATCTTACCTCTGCATGGCTTCCCGTAAAGAGGTCATTATTTATCTCGACTTAATTAAGTAAAAGAGGACAAACAAGTCAAAGTGTTAACAGAGCTCGATGCAATGCCAGCCATTTGCTTACAAGCCAATAGTGCCAGATAGGAAACGTCTGACCAATCTGTCAAATACAAGAGGCCCTGACTGACAGGTGTGTGTGTTTATTCCTGCTGCATCGTCTCCATGTGTTATTATCTTTCTCTTCTGAAATCTCTCCATCTCTCTGTCTGTCATCTTGTCTTCTGCTCAGGTACGAGCAGCAAATCAACACTCATTTGTGGTCAAGTTTCAAACAAACCCATTATGCTTTTATTTATTTATTTTGAAAGGCCTCTCTCTCTGTCATTTCACCAGACTACGTGACAGTGCCAAGATGAGTAGATTTTCTTTGAATGAAAGAGTTCAGACGTAAAAGCAGAGATCAAGCTCTCAGTCCAGCGCTCAACAGATGCATTAAGGTGCAGCTTCAACAGGCAGGGCTTCAGTTCTGGCCCACTTTAACCCCCGCAGCGCCACACAGGTGTCTAGACACGGGTCAAAGCAGGATCTGCAGGGCCATTTCAACTGAGGGAGTCCCTGGATACTTGCATGTTTCCGGAAGTACAATTAACCTTGATCTTCAAATCAAGGCTCCCCAGCTCTGAAAGCATCGTGCTTTCTTCTATATATACTTCCTATGATTGCAGCTGACAGGGAGTCTGTTCTTTCATTTAACCTGGATTTTGTGGTTTGATTTTACTTTGCTGACTTTTTTCCATAGCCATCTTAATTTTTTGTGTTGGGTGAGTTTTTGGTGAGGAGGGTGTTAATCATTTCCAATGCAAAGATGTTAGCCAATCATAACAGCAGGTGTTTTAAAGAAGTGCTGCATTATGCTATTGTAAAGCTTCCTGATTTTGTTTTGGTGCTCCTTCAATAGATTTCCATGCATCCATGGTCAAAAACACTTATTTTCACATAATATTTTTTAATTTCTCAATATTTTCTCAGTCTTCTAGATATGGTAACAACCTAGTATTTCTTGAACTTTGACACTTAATATGACTACATGGAATTTAATAGCCATAAAACCAAAACAAAGACATTTTTTGTAAGCTGCAAAACAGCATTTCAGTCTGTTTAATTCACACTGCTTTTTAACAACAATATTTTAAGTGAATCATAAGGAAAATATATAAAAATGACTCCCAATAAGAGAGTTTGTAAGCAATATGAAAAATGAATACAAGTCACATCATGCCCCGTCTATTGTGTCAGTGAGTGCTCATATGTTGTTTGAAGCTTGATTAAAAAACAAAAAAAAAATCATGGTGGGTTTATTAAAGAAGATGATGATAATGGAGAGACGCATCCTTCATCCACATGATCCACTCATCAATGTCTCTTCCTGTCTCTCCGGCTTCCTGTGTGGCAGGGAAATGACAGGAGAGCTGAGGAGAGCGTGGCAGACTGATAGACTTGGCTGTGCAATAAAATAGAGGACAAGAAGGTTGATTGTCATCTCCATATCACGTACTTAGCAGCGGCACTGAATTGAAATTGAAATTGTGTTCCTGAGTGTATAGCACTGCTGGCCCTTTTGATTTTTCTGTTAAACTGTTCAGAGAGGAGGGGCAGGCAGATACACACACACACACACACACAGTGCGTTGGTATAAGGCTGCCGCCATCACATCTCAGCATAAGTAGGTTGATAATAGCAAAGGTTGGCCAGTGAGTCTATAATCAGATCAAAACCCTTCTTCTTTTGAGCTCAAGTCTCTAAAAAGAGAGCGAGAGACACGGAGAGGGTGGGATAGAGAGCTTTAGAAACAACAAAACTGGGCTCTTAGCATAATCCTAGCACAGCAGAGATTCAAAATCCATTACACACCAGGAAAACTCTCCACCGGTCCATCATAAGAGACAAAAGCAGAGAAAGAAAGACTTCAGGGTTAGACGGCAACGCAAGCGTCTCCTGTGTGGTCAGAGCTGGCGTTCATGTGTCAGATGAGTGTTTGAAGGGATTACCATTTAATGTCATTGTAAACCAATATTTCATTTTAATTTTACTTTACTGAACAAAGATGATGTTCTGAAGAGCGATGGTCCAAACAACACCAGACTGAGGCATTCTGGAGCTATTATGGGTTCGGAAAGACAAGGTAAAGTAATGGCACAGACTTTTGGCTAAAATGTTCATTTTATTTGATCGAAAAAATGAAAATAAATAAATGTCCCAATCTGTGAGATCCAAAGATGTTTGGACCATATGACAATAATCCATACAATAACTTCATGAACTGCAGTTTGCAGTTTAAATGAACACTAGTTTACTATTTATAATTATTATTCACACAAATAATAATTCACAGGGACAGAATTTCACACAATCCACAATATTACGCAATTACTTGAAAACAACTTTAAAGGGGTCATGAACGGCCTTTGTTTGTTTTGCCTTTATTCTGTACTGTTCTGAGATCTACTGATGTTATCAAGATTTTTACACACACACACAGAAACAGGCAAATCTTCGGTCCTGTTTAAACCCCTCTCATCACAAGGCCTCTTTGAGTAGGCGTGGAGGACTGTAGACTGTAGATTGTCGAAGTAAACTCCCATTGCTGGGATTGGCTAATAGTGTATGTTTGACAGTGTACTTTCCTCACAGATGAACAGGCAGTGTGGTAGAATCGGTGGGTGGGGCTAAACAGAGTGCTGTAGAATCAGTGGGCGGGGTTAACCCTTTATAGGGCACTCATTGAAATAACTGGAAATTAATCATTTCAACCCTGGAATGTTGTCGGAGGCTTTAACAAACTTTTGTGACTTAAAATAATTACAATTTGATGTTGTACATCTAGGTCAATGAAATTACCATATATGGTGCCTCGCCATCTTTTTTCCCAAAAAGGGCATATATTTACAATATTAAAAACACACATAAAATACAAATAAATACATAAAATGTACATACACTTTTTCTCATTTAATTAATTTATTTTTTTCCCTTTGTTTTATTAATTTTTTTAATGTGCCGTAGACTTTTGTTTTCCATAAGGTGGATATATACAAAAATGTAGAGTTTAGATCTACTGAAAACGAAGAATACTGACATATATGTAAATATATAATAACACTTATCTTAGCAGGTTTAGGTTTGGTGTAGGGGATGTTTCTAGCGTGATAGAGCATTCACTGAACATACAAAAACATACCACAAAACATACCTCAATGGTTATTATAAAAACACGTACCTGTACCAACATAATAAAAACATGTTTTAGTGGCACATTTCACTTTGAAACTGCTGTGAAACGTGCAGCAAGGTTGCAGAACTGTATGTTTAGGCTCCTAATTGAAGTTTGGCTTAGGCTAAGGCTGTCCTTTTATGTTGAAGGGTCATTAAAAGTGAAACTTCCATCTGTGTGTGTCTGCAGGGTCAGAAGGGTAACACGAAGGGACGTCAGAGTGAAAGAACAGTTATGCAGTATCACTACACTCAGTGGCCCGATATGGGCGTCCCTGAATACACATTACCTGTGCTCACCTTTGTCAGGAAGTCGTCTGCCGCACAGACTCCAGAGATGGGCCCCATGCTCGTACACTGCAGGTGAAAACACATGCACACACTTCCACTAGCTGATTTGATGGCTGAAGAGAGCAATAAACAAACTGTTTTATATGTTATCGTGTCTTCCTCAGTGCTGGCGTGGGCAGGACAGGAACTTATATTGTGATTGACAGCATGCTGCAGCAGCTGAAAGATAAAGGCTCAGTCAATGTGCTGGGTTTCCTCAAACATATACGAACTCAGAGAAACTACCTGGTCCAAACGGAGGTGAACCACCAGTCTAAATCTGGCCTGTTTGTTGGTGCCGTCTAGCATGTCTCTTTACAGCTCTGTTTGTCTGTCTCTGTGTTTAGGAGCAGTATATCTTCATCCACGATGCCTTGATGGAAGCCATTCTTGGGAAGGAGACAGAGGTGCCCTCCAGTCAGCTGCACAGTTATGTCAACAACATCCTGACGCTGGGTCCAGGGGGCAAAACACGACTGGAGAAGCAGTTCAAGGTGGGGACTATCTCTTTCCTTATGCAAAGTCATTTCGACAAGCAATTTGTCTGCCAGCACTGATTGCAGAACTGCAGTGCATGACACATTCGCAGCATATCAGACGAGATTTGATTTTTAATGCATATTTATGCAGAGAAGAATTTTGAACCATTGAATTCGGTTCACTTTTATCGCTTCTTGCTTTATCATTTCATACCCGGTTAGGACACTGTGACTTACAACCTGAGCTTGACAGCTTCTGTGCGGCTAAAATGCATGATATGTGGCTTGCTTGAGTTTCATGAGTTTATAAAATATTTTATTGAGCCCTGAAATTCTCACTTTTTATGGTTCTTTTTGGTTTGGCGTCAACACCTGAATATAAATCAACATTTAATTTGATTTGGTAGGCTACAGCTGCAGGACATATTTCCTCTGCAGTACTCAGTGTGATGTGTTTTTGTTGTTGTTGTTGTTTTGCTTTGCTTTTTGTTGCTCGTTTTGTTTAGGTTTTTGTTGCTGTTGTTTGTTTTGTTTTACTCTGCTTTGTTTTCCTTTTTTTCTTTCATAAACAGCAATTAGTTGTTAGCTCTTTTTTTCTTTCTTTTTATTTGAGTTTTATTGTGAAAATCTGACCTGGGGCCTGTTCCATAAAACAAGTTTACCAAATAAGCCAGGCTTATGGCAGATAGTCGGACTTATTTTAATACAAATTAACTGGCAATAAGTCCGACTAACTGAAATAAGCCTGGCTTATTTGGTAAACTTGTTTCATGGAACCGGCCCCTGATCTTAACCAGCAGTTTAGTAGACTGCAACAACATACTTTGAAATGAAGAAAAAGTAATTAGTTCTTCGTTATGTTCAGTTGGTGACTCAGTGCAATGCGAGATTTGTGGAGTGCTTCAGTGCTCAGAAAGAATGCAACAAGGAGAAGAACCGGAACTCTTCCGTTGTCCCATGTGAGTAACATAACTTAACATAAATTCAATACCACATCCAATTTATTTAGTGTGTATTGTTAAGCATTTATGGTTTACGGTGGTGTCCTGTGGCCACTTTCTTTTGTGGAGAAGCTATTTTTAGAGACTTCTCTGATAGCTCTTTTAGTATCTGCAACACAGCTTTCGAAACTGCGCTTGCAGCACAGAGCTAATGAGATCACATCACTGACCTGCTCTCTTACTCTGTGTCCTGATTGGCTGGTTTTGTCCCTCTCAGCGGAAAGAGCACGTGTTGGTCTCGCACCATTGCCTGGAATGAAAGGCACTGATTACATCAATGCGTCTTATATAATGGTGAGTTCCCAACACCCCCACTACAACTAAACATTGACCTGTGTTGAATTTAGCTCTCAGTGTTCTGGGGAAAACTTCTGCTTTATGGTCATTAGAGTGAACATTTGTGTAATTTGTGCACCTGTGCACTGGTTCACTTTTTCCGAATAGAATAAAGGGATTTATGTATGGTTTACAGATGACATGTCAATGAGACCCAGACATTATGAAAATCTGGTTTCATAAAAATTTTAGTACCTCTGTGCACTTTTTGTGCAACCCCGTTTTTACATGCCCTACTGCTCGTCTCTCCGCAGTTTCAAAGAGAAATGTCCACTGAGTGGAGCTAAAACACAATATCCGGGTACTGACACTAAAAGTTACTACTCTATCATGTTGGAAATATGCCCTACACCAAACCCAGCCCTAAACCTCCCTGATACTGTTAACAAATGCAAAACTGATATCAAAACATATTTGTCGATGCAACCGTGTCATTTCAACTTCCTTTTACACAGAACTGAACCTGTCTAAGCGTAGTTACACAGGATTCAAACCGGAGCTGTCCTCCGTGAGCTACCGAACGAACCGACCGTCTGTGAAAAAACATAGATATGAAGCTGGATATGTGTGATGCTACCTTTTAAAAGCAGCTGTTTTCAAATCTCCCAGCATATTAATATTATTTCAAAGTCATAACATGATATTCTTCAAGTAATTGTGCAAAAATTACAGTTTATTAATCAGGTGTCCACCTCTAGGGTTCATTTCTTTTAGAAACTGCGGTAATATGTAATTATTGGTACGTATCTCACTAAAGTGCACCAAGGTACGTTTATGCCATGAGAACAGGTAGAATTATGCACAAACTTTAAATTGTCATTTTGGCTTTTCTACTTAGAATATAATTCAATGAACTGTTTTTTAACTACGCTCCCTGTTGTTTACTGAAGGCCAAGAATAGCTGATTACTGCTTTTTTTTTATGTTTATATGTCTCTGTATTACTATTAGGGCTTCTACCGGAGCAATGAGTTCATCATTACCCAGCATCCCTTGCCTCACACCACTAAAGATTTCTGGAGAATGATCTGGGACCACAACGCTCAAATCATCGTCATGTTACCAGACAACCAGGGCCTGGTGGGTATTCAAGACCGTGTGCAAAGTTTCTGTTTGTCTTGCCTCTAAGGAGAGAAACTCAAGTTAATGTTGTAGGCTGCGCTCCTCAAGGTCAGCCGTTGTCTTGTTTTTGTGGGCAGTGAACTACGGGAATTGGTTGTGAAAGGAAAGTCTTTAATTACTCAGCACTGATGCTCACTCACGTTGGTTCCCGCAGGCGGAGGATGAGTTTGTGTATTGGCCGAGTCGAGAGGAAGCCATGAACTGTGAGGCATTTACAGTCACTCTTATCAGTAAAGACAGACTCTGCCTCTCCAGTGAGGAGCAAATCATCATTCATGACTTCATCCTGGAGGCCACACAGGTCTGTGTCTCTAAAGCCAGAGATTTAGATTCAAATGGTATACAGTACGTTGTTCATTATGTGAATTTCACCTGATATGGTTATATTATTTTGAACAGCATTATAATAATATTATTTATAGTATTGCCTGAGGCCACAAACTAATATAATGCATAATACATGATAGAAATGTATGTTATATTTTGTTATCTCTAATTTTGGAGATATATGGTTATGGGTAGGTTTAAGGGATGGATTAACCGTGTAATTATAAGGCAAGTACAAAAAACTTATTACAGATGTAATTACATATAGGGACTTTTAAAAATATAAGTACAATGTAAAAACATGGATGTGCACAATAAGTGTACCGTATTATATTATTAACTGTACTGTATTAAAATGATACCTAAATTGTTGTTTATTTAAAAATATTTAATAACATTTAACAATTTAATATTATTGTAGAAACAATCAAAGAAAAATGAGCCTTTAAATTCATAGTAATACATTTTTTTTGTATTATGAGAAGTTTAAAAACAGCGTTTATTATATAAAGGGAAGTTTAAAAGCATTTATTTGATGTCTTTATTGTCATTTTTACTTATTTTCTAAATAAAAGACTTACTAGCCCTACATTTGTGTACAGTACAGTGTATAAATAAATATATATTTGCATATATATACATAGTTTATTTTAAAAAAGTAATTACAGTAAAATGAATATTTTATTTTTTGGTTTAAATAATGTTAAATGGTCTCTCTCTGTTTCTTTTACTTTTTAGGATGATTATGTTTTAGAAGTACGTCATTTTCAGTGCCCAAAATGGCCAAACCCTGACGCTCCCATTAGCAGCACCTTTGAGCTCATCAATGTCATCAAAGAAGAGGCCATGACCAGGGATGGACCCACTATAGTACATGACGAGTGAGTAATACCTCTTCTTATTTACAATCTGGCTCGGAAAACCTCAGTCTCAAGTTAAAACTGCCTCTGGCTTTAGAGGTTAGAGAACTGGTTCAATGACTTCAATCACTAATCTGATATAGCATGTAGCATAGCATAGTCAGAAATAGAACAATACAAGCTTTTTTTCATGTTTTGTGACTTTCAAGTGTGCATACTTTGCCAAATTCAGCCTTATAGCTTTTCAAAGCTTTTTGGCCATCCTTTATGTTCAGCTCATTCTAAAGATTCGATGGAGGCTTCAATTCAGTTTCAGTTTGGGACAACAAAACACTTTCCATTTTAGACTACAAAGTCTTCAGACTCCTTCTAGACAGAAGTAGCTCTCCAGCGAACACTAGGGAGGCGGTGAAGGCAGAAATAGCTCCACGGGAGAGGAAGATCTTCTGCTGGAGGAGCATTTGACAGACTAGCGTATCTTTAGCTCTAATGAACGTGATGCTAATTAAGACAGTCATCTTTTCAAACCCTCTTAGGGATGATAGCATAGTAACATTGCACATTTTGAAAAGCTCAATTAGTCCACCATCAGATGAGGCAATCAGGCCTCATTAACATAATGAATAAACATGAAGGGGCCATTGTTAGTCGTTTTGTTGCAAAGTAATGTCTGGTGATATTAAGGAATACTAGTTAAAGCTAATTGGATCAGAGCACCTTAGGGTGTCAAACAGTAGGAACTATAATGAATTCCTATAGACCTAAGTTTATAAATGGAAATGTGGCACTACTGTCAGAGAAGCAAAAACACAAGACAAGACCAGATGGATAATGGCCTGTGCAAGATGATCTATAAAAAGAAATGTGTAGAAATAGAAAAGTGAAATATTTCTTTAAAAAAAAAATTACTAGCCCTAAATTTGACTACAGTACAGTGTATACATAAATATATATTTCAAAATGCAGTCAAAATACATATATTTAATATATATTTTAAATATATAATATAAACATATTAAATAATATATAAACGTATCATGCACATTATTGGTCTTATTATGCATGTTTTTGGTGAAATATATATATATATATATATATATATATATATATATATATAACTTGCTCTACTTATTTAAAATAAAAAATAATAAATTAAAATTAAATAATGATATGAACAAAGACCAAAATTAGAAATGTTGCTTTTTCATCTCATCGAAATAAGATTTTCTAAAACTTAAACAAAAATTAAATAAAGCTTTTTAATAACGGAAGTTTTAAGAGCATATAACAAACATTTGCTAAAATTAAAATGAACTAAAACAAAAGTTTTAGTTCCAAGTTTATTTAAAACAAATACTATAAAACTGTAACAAATACTGTATAACCGATACTATAATGGTTTACAAATATCATCACCAGTCCAGTGTTTTAACCCTGCCCCGTCATCTGTCACAAAGACATGCCTTTATACAGTTTAGTCAATTTCCAAAGAAAGAAACTACAGAAATAAAAGTTCAGTCCTTTTTTTGTGTGAATAATATTTCAATCTGACAAATGCCACATTGAAGAAGGTACAGTAAATGAGTTAAACAGCATGTATGTTGACTGTGAAGAAATATTTAGTCATCTAGAGCTATGTAATGTTTGTGTGTGGACAGATTTGGTGCAGTGTCTGCTGGGATGTTATGTGCTCTCACCACACTGTCACAGCAGCTGGAGAGTGAAGGAGCTGTGGGGGTCTACCAGGTGGCCAAGATGATCAATCTCATGAGACCAGGAGTCTTTACCGACATTGTAAGTGTTCATACGGAGGTCCATAATCAGCCTTAAACCTTAATGACACTAAAGAGCCTGTATTATAACTAATTAGTACCGTCATAAGGGTACATTTCATGAAATTGAAATGTATGCATCATCTGAATACTGTATAAATATATTTTTATGATGTCCTCTCTGTGCAATATTTGACTGATATTTATACTATTTGAAAATCTCAAAACTGAGAGTGCAAAAAAATTCTAAATATTGATAAAATTGCCATTAAAGATTAGGTTTTGATAAATTAATATTTACAGTAAGAAATATATATATTTATGGAACATGTCCTTTATTTAATATCCTAATGATTTTTGGCATAAATTGAATAAAATGTGGCCTTAATTTCTATTTTTCTGCATTTGTAGTAAAAGCATCTGTATTACTGAATCAATATTAAGTTAAAATGAAGAGTCCCTTTGCAAAAGCATCTAAAAGACATGGTCAAAAATAAAGATTACGATACTGAGTGAATGCTCTGCACATGATCATCAAGTACTTTCACTTCAAATGCATTAAACTCAGAAGTACCAGTACTTGCATAGAAACCTATCACACATAGTATCCAGAAAGAAATGCTAATTCTAAAGAAAAGCATCAGACGTACTTCAAGGGTTTTATGTGAGCCACTCCGCACCTCTCCCTCCAGTCCATTAGGTGGCAGGAATGTGCTCCTTCTGCTTCTGACCTTTTTACACCTCAACATAAAAGCTGAATGTCTGCCACTTACTGGACTGGAGTTAGATGGAGGCATCAGAGCCTGTATCTGTATCTAAATTGTATCTACATTTCCTCTGTAAATAAGTGACCGTGATTTTAACAGTAAAAAACTGTGAAAATGCTATTGTAAAAACTTTTTTTGTTGTTGTTTATTAGGGTTGTATGTCACATGTAAAGTTGTTAAATTAATGTGTATTGCATATTTCAGTAGCCATTATGGCGTTTAGTGTTTGTGTGAACAACACTGAGCTCATTTTATATATGCTTATATTTAAAAGCTGTTTTGTGTTTGGTGACCACCTGCATTTGGTGACACACCTACACAAAACAGATTTCAATACTTTGATAGGTTGATAAATTGACATTATATCAGTTAATGAAATGACAGTTTTTTACAGTAAATGTAGCTTTTTTTTTCGGCAAACACAGCTGCTGTTTTTTTTTAACTGTAAATAGTATAGTTTTTCTTACAGTGTATGTACAGTCATGCTTTGTGTCCTCCTCTGTTTTCCAGGAACAGTACCAGTACCTTTACAAAGCTATGCTCAGCCTGATAAGCACTAAAGAGAACGGATCCAGCCCCATGTCCATGGACAGAAACGGTAGCGTGGCAATGTCTGACGAATCGGACCCGGCTGAAAGCATGGAGTCGCTCGTCTAAAGCACCCCCTCCCCAGAACAGGCCGCGAAGAGGCACTTACTCTAACTTTGTAAAACTTCAAGGACTAAGACAGACTTTTTCTGAGGCCTTTTTTGCCAGAACTCTTGGTTAAAAGAATAACCTGATTACTTTTTTACACTGATAAAAAGTTTTTGATATTTATTTTTTTCGCCATTTTATGTCTTAATGTTATCCTACTGAACATTTGCACCGACGTTTTTTGAGTTCACGACAAACGAAGCGAAACGAAACACAGTTCTGTCTAGTTTGCACTATGAAAATATCAGTGTTACTGCCTACTCCGCCATCTCCACCACAGTCAGTCTCTCTCGCTCACTTGAACTCTCGCTGTCCAGCCCTTATTCTGACATTCCACAAGAAAGCTGCTCTCCGAAGCTTTAGACATAAATGGTTTCCACGCACACCTCAGATGCTGGAAAAAGAGATTATTCCCATGCCCAACTCGTGAAGAATCCGATTCGCAGATGAAAGACCATACAAGCAATATGGATTATGTTCGTTTTGATTTTCATTTGCGTCAATCATTTCGCTCACCCTGAATAGTATATCTACTCATTAAGCTTCTAGTAAACCCATATTTACTTTCGAAAGGTGGTATTAAAACAGCTACTGTGAACTTTTTGTATGCTTTTAATATATATGAATATATCGTATATCATGATAACTTGTGCTTTTGTAGATGTAAACTGTCTCTATGAGCAGCTGTCATGACTTCTCTAGCACCCCCTGCTGGTTTGATTTCTCCATTGCTTTATGCTGCAAGCTGCTACTTTTGTCACTTGAGAGTGCAACTGAACGTGTAATGATACCATGCCACTCATAATGTAGAAGATAATTCTGTCCCCCACCCACTTCATTTTGTAATTTTATACTGCTTTATTTCGTCCTGGGTTCACTGACATACGCCGTCCCATAACTTTGAGAATAATGTATACAAGTCTCTTGATGCCTTCTGTACAGTCTCATTTCACCTCGGCAGGTGTGTGTGTATGTGTGTGATATAAGTGTGTGTTGTGTTTGGTATTGACTGGTTTTACTAGACGCTTGTAGACTCAGTCCGAGCTTTTCTTCACTAAACTGACCTCTTTTTGTGTCTCTCATTTCTTGTCACTGATTCTCAGATACTGCTAGGGAAAACAGTTACTGTTACATCATAAATGGTCGTCTCATGCCATACAGCACAAAGGCCTTGCTAACGAAACATTAGAATCAGTCTTATCGCTTCGAAAACTGGGGACCCGCAATTCATAAATTTTTACCAAAGACTACAGCTGTCATTCACGTCAGTCATGGAAAAGGTTTTTATTTTTTATGATTGGTTAAAGCAGTTTGAAGTAGAATGTTTTTGGTAGTGACTGAGAAAACAATGCAGAAAATGTCCACAGGCAAAGCTATGTTTGTGTTTTGTTACATGTTTTGCTTTGCATTTTTGTTGCTTTCATGGTCATTTTTGTTTGTTTCATTTTGTCTGAGCTGCTTCGCTGAGCATTTTTTGTTTTTTTTTTCTTTTTATGTCGTGACGAGAATGTACACTATTACTGATTCCTTTTGTTGTGAAGAAGAAAGCTGTTAAATTTTTATTTGACTTTTGAAATGCTTTTGAAAGACTGACGATGTTATGCTGTTGAGATGGAGAAGACACGTTGAAGGTGTTTACTCAGTTCATGTCTTGTTTCTCCTAAGAAGGAGGCTGGAAAATGAAGTCACATCTCTCCAACATTTGGGGTAATATTCTGACTTTGCTTGTGTATCGCATACGATAATTGGAGCTGACAAGTTGCATTTCTAAATCTTTTCTAACATTTTTTTGTCCTGTGGTATCCTTTTATCCTTTTCATGCTCTAGCGTTATTTGTGGGTTGCATTTGCAAATATATTTGCATTACCATGTTAAGAAATGTACATATCTATTTCTTGCTTCATTAACTCATCAGTCTCTAAAAGCTTTGTATCCTGGCATATAATTGCAAACTTTATATTTTCATATGAATCAATTTTGTTTGTTTGTTTTAAGTTTTGTATGTAGTTCTCATTATGTTGGTTAACACAAAATGTCCCTGAATCCTTCAGAAAGTGGCTGACATCACATTTCAAACACACAACAATCATAAACAAAGGCAGTGATTGTGGTATTTATGTTTTCTTCCCCCCCTTTAAATCAAAATAAAATCTTTTTCATTGTCCAGAAGTGCAAAAGAATAGATCTTGTAATTCAAAGAATCAGTTCTCCCATACTAAGCAGGTGGGTGTCACCATCATATCCACTTTTTCTAATCTGGAATAACAGACGAAGGATTTTTTCCCTGTTTTTTTGTTTTGTTTTGTTTTCTTCTTTTGTTTAAGGGTTTTCTTTCTTGTTCTTTTTGTTGAAAGCTATATCGAAGCATTCTATTATAGTGTTATTTAATATGTAAATTGTATTGCTATACATAAAATAAAATATGAGTTTTGATGTACTTTAAATATATCTCCATGTTGTGTGGAGTGAGTCTAAAATGTTTGAAATCCATTATTTGTATGTCTCCACCACTGAATAACATATTTTTTTAAGTTTATATCTCACAATTCTGAGACAAAAAGTCAGAATTGCCAGTTATAAAGTCAGAATTGCAAGATATTAAGTCAGGATTGTGAGATAAAATCAGAATTACGAGATATAAAATCAGAATGACAAAATATTGCCATAAACCGCGCCTCTGTGGCTCTCTTCGATCGCCACCGGAGGGAGCCCTCACCATAATTCTGATCTCTCTCGGACTGCATTTCCCACAGTACCCCGTATCTAGGACTAATCACCAGCAGGTGTTCCTCATTACCTTTGCCCTTCATAAGTCCCCATGTTCCGCTTAGTAGATGTGTCTTGTTTGCTGCTCTCTCCTGTTACCTCCTCCACCAACACAGGCATTAACATGCTCAGCTCTAATCCTCGTCTGTCGTTGCCAGAAAAATTTAGAAAAAAAGGGATTCTGATCCAGTAAGCTTCTGTATCGAAAAAGGCTGAACACTAAACTCCAAGCTGAATTGGTGTGTCGAGATGAGGGCAAGAGTCTGGAGCAATTTATAGAGCTCATCCTATCACCATCCAATTGATTCTGGGGCTGCGGGGAACTTTATTGATGAAACGTTTGCTAAATCCCATGACTTTCCTCTCATTACATGTGACTCTCGGGTGGCAATGTCAGCGATAGACAAACGGCCAGGGACTGTGCAACATATCACACAGGAGATAGAACTGCACGCCAGCCTCATGCATACTGAAAGAATCTGTCTCTTTGTTACATCCCCAAACTGTCCTATTATCCTCCGTTTTCCCTGGATCTAGAAACACAGCCCTGTCATTTCCTGGACCCAGTAACAGATCACTCAATGGTCACAGCACTGCCAATTCTCCTGCCTTAAAAAACAGGTTCCAGTAGGTCTTCTAACTATGACGGAACGGGAAAGATCCAGTTCAGAGCCACTTGCTGAACTACCCAAGGAATATCACAATCTGGCGGTTGCCTTCAGCAAAGAAAAGGCCACTCGATTGCCTCCTCATCGAACAAGCACTTGTGCCTTTGAACTGCTACCTGGCACTTAGCCCACCAGGGGGCGTGTTTTCCTCTATCACAAGCAGAGTTTGAAGCCATGAAGGAATATATTGACAAGGAGCTAGCCAAAGGATTAATTCACCCATCCACCTTTCCTGCCTCAGCTAGATTTTTCTCCGTAAAGAAGAAGGATGGAGGTCTACATGTCTGCATTGATTACCACAGCTTAAACAACATCTCAGTCAAGTACATGTTTCCTTTGCCCTTACAACCTGCTGCCCTGGAATAACTTCTCTCTGCAGCCTTTTTCACCATACTAGACCTAAGGAGTGTCTATAACTTGATCCGCATTCGTGAAGGTGACAAATAGAAGACTGCCTTCTCCACACCACTGGGCACTACGAGTACCTCGTTATGCCCTTCAACCTTTTCAATAGTCCCTCCGTCTTTCAGGCATTTATTAATGAATTTTTAAGAGACCAATTCCTCATAGGATACATTGATGACATCCTAATTTACTCCGAGAACTATGAATCTCTTGTGAAACTCATCCAAACATTACTGCAATGTCTCATTGATCACCAGCTCTATGCCAAGATACAAAAGTGTGAATTCCATGAAACCTTTCACGATGTTGACTGACCACTGCAACCTGGAGTACAGTAAATCAGCTAAATGCCTCAATTGCAAAAGGCTAGATGGTCTCTTTTCTTCGAACATTTCGACTGTACTATCGTCCAGGCTCCAAGAATGGCTAGGCTGATGCCCTCTCTAGACAGTTTGATTCCTCCTCCACAAACACCATGCCAGAAACCATAGTTCCCACTTCCCTCGTTGTCGCCCCAGTACAATGGGATATCATGATGGAAATCACAAAGGCTCAAAGTAAGAATTCAGCGCCTCAGGGATGCCCACTTGACCACATCTCAGGCACTTTGCAAACGTTTCCTCCATTGGATCCATGACACTCCCAGCACTGGTCATCCAGGTATAACTGCCACATTTCAGCTCACTGCCAAATGCTTCTGGTGGCCCTCTCTCTCCGCAGACACCATCCAGTTTGTGAGCCAATGTCCCACGTGCAACATTTCCAAATCCTCCCATCAACGACCAGCAAGGCTCCTCCAACCTTTGCCAATTCCCCAACGGCCATGGTCTCACATAGCTCTGGACTTTGTAACTGACTTACCTGCCTCTCGAACCTACACCACAAACCTCACTGTCATAGATTGCTTCTCCAAGGCCTGCAGACTAATTCACCTGGCAAAACTACCTACGGCCTGGGAAACAGCTGAGGTGAAACGTGAGCAGGTGTGAGCACCTGATGACATTGTGTCAGATTGTGGTCCTCAACTCACATCTAGAGTGTGGAATGCATTCTGCTCCCAACTTAACATCAACATAGATCTGATGTCTGGGTAACATCCTCGGTCTAACAGCCAGGCGGAACTTCTAAAATCAGGAACTCACACGCTTCCTCCAAGCATACTGTCATAAAAATCAGAATGATTGGAGTCGCTACCTCATCTGGGCAGAGTTTGCTCAGAATTCACTCTACAGTCCTGACTCCTTTACAATGCATCCTAGGTTTCCAACCGCCCATGTTCCCCTGGCCTGGAGGGCCTTGCGATCTTCCCGCCGTCAATGACTGATTACAAAGGAGTGAGGATATGTGGAACACACCTATGTGCATCTCCAATGAGCTGCTTATCATTGCCGGGACCAGTGCATGCACCTGGGCAGTGGGTCTGGTTGAGAGGAGAGAGGGACCAGGATGAGAGAAGAGAGCAAACCCCCGCCTTTGATTATCAATGGCGAGAAGGCCTACCAAGTCAGGGGGATCCTCGACTCCTGACGTTGATGCCAGATGTTACAATATCTGAACGATTGAGAGGGGTACAGACCTGAGGAAAGATTCTGGGTCAATGCCCTGACATCCTGGACCCCACACTTACCTCAGACTTTCACCGTAACCACCCGGAGAAACCAGGTCCCAGACCTCGGGGTCAGCTTCGACGTATGGTGGGCCTTGGCTTCAGGAGCAGCTCTCAGGAGGGGGGCCCTGCCATTAACCGTGCCTCTGTGGCTCTCTCCGATCGCCACAGGAGGGAAACCTCACCAGAAGTCTGATCTCTCTCAGAATGCATTTCCCACAGTACCCTGTATGTAGGACTAATCACCACCAGATGTTTCTCATTACCTTTGCCCATTAAAAGTCCCCTTGTTCCACTCGGTAGAAGTGAAGTCTTGTTTGCGCCGGCTACAATTCTGAGGGTTTCTACCTGTGGTATTCTACCTCATGTACGATCTTGGACTCTTTCTCTGTTACAGACTGTTTACTGCCTGCCCCAAATTCCGCCTGACTTGGATTACGATTCTGTTTTGCATTTATTGGCCTGATTATTGTGTATTGATTGACCTTGCCTGTTGACTCTGATTAAAAGTATATTGCAAATGGATCCGAAACATCTACGACTCTGCATCACAGATATAAGGTCAGCATTACAAGATATACAGTCAGAATTGTGAGCTATGAAATCTAAGAATTGCGAGATATAAATTCAGAGTTGTGAAATTTAAATCAGATTACTGCAATAAAAAGTCAGAATTGCAATATTTAAAATCAGAATTGCAAAATATACATTCAGAATTGTGAGATATAAAGTCAAAATTGCACAATGTAATGTCATAATTGCACAATATAATATCCAAATTGCACAACATAAAGTCAGAATTGCAAGGCATAGTCAGTATTTCGCGATTTATAATGAGGATGATGAGATACAAAATTAAAATTACAAGATATTAAGTCAGAATTGTGAGTTATAGGCCCGGTTTCACAGACAGAGCTTAGCCTAAGCCAGGATTAGGCCACAGTTCAATTAGGACATTTAATCATTTTTTATATACATACCTTAGAAAAAGGCATTACTGGCGTGCATCTTAAGACAAAACAAAGACACTGACATGTTTTAAGATCAGTCAGTGCTGGTTTCTTTTAGTTGAAACAGATTAGATTTACATTTTAGTCTAGGACTAGGGTTAAGCCTTTTCTGTGAAACCGGGGGATAAAGTCAGAATTACAAGATATAAATCCAGAACTGTGAGATATGAAGTAAAAATTGCAAGATACAGAATTGCAAGATATAAAGCGAGAATTGCACAAAGCCAGAATTGCAAGATAAAGTCAGTATTTCAAGATATATAATGAGAATTGAAAGATTAAAAATCAGAATTACGAGATACAAAGTCAGAATTATGAGACATATAGTCAGAATTACAAGATATATAGTCAGAATTGCAAGATTTAAAGTCAGTATTTCAAGATAAAATCATATTTGTGAGAGAATTGTGAGAAATATAGTCCGAAATGCAAGATATAAGTTCAGAATTGCGAGATATAAAATCAGAATTGCGAATCAAAAGGTCAGAATTCCATCAGAATTGTGAGGTATAATGTCAGAATTGCAAGATAAAAAGTCAAAATTACAAGATATAAAGTCAGAATTAAGAGATTCAGTATATTACAATGTATAATGAGAATTACAAGATATAAAATAAGAATTACAAGATATAAAGTCAGAATTAAGAGATATAAAATCAAAATTAAGAGATATAATGTCAGAAATGCAAGACATATCGTCTGAAATGTGAGATATTAGATCAGAACTGCAAGATATAAAGTCAGAATTATGAGATATACAATATAGTCAGAATTGTGAGATATAAAATCAGAATTACGAGACATATAGTCAGAATCGCAAGATATATAGTGAGAAATGCAAAATATAAGATCAGAATTGCAAGATTTAAAGTCAGAATTGCAATATTTAAAGTCAGTTTTTCGAGATATATGAGAATTACAAAATATTAAATCAGAATTACAAGATATAAAGTCAGAATAAAGAGAAATAAAGTCGGAATTACGAGACATAATCAGAATAACAAGATGTATAGTCAGAATTGCAAGATTTAAATTCAGTATTTCGAGATATATAATGAGAATTACGAGATATAAAGTCAATAATAAGAGATATAAATGAAAAATTGTGAGATGAATAGTCAGAATTGCATTAGAATTGTGAGATGTACAGTCAGAATTGCAGCATAATTGTGGGATATTGTCAGGCCTGGACTGCACTGGGATCAACTGCAGTTACTCTCAGAGACTAACGAGCTAATCACCGCCACCTGGATGATTTAAAAAAAAAAAAAAAACGTGGCAGCTTTAAAACAAACTCATCAAGACGTAAGTAATCCCATAGCACACATTAGACAGGTTGTACCTTGAGCATTGATACCTTAATGATGTTACCTTGATCACCGCCACTGTCATACTGGTGAGCTGGGCTTTTATAATGCTCACCTAATGACATCCAGGTGGCGGTGATTAGCTCGTTAGTCTCTGAGAGTAACTGCAGTTGACTGCACTGATCCCAGTGCAGTCCAGTCCTGACAATATTAAGACTACTTCATTCATAATATACTGTATAATATCTGGAAATTGTTTATTTGACATCTGCACTGTACTTTACAACATCTTGTGAGTGGTTAGATGCTGAGTGTGAGGCTAATATTGAGGCTAATGTGAGCCAGCTAATACTTCCAACTGAAAAAATAAAAATGCAATGTTTAATTTATAAGCCTAAGTGTCAGGATTGTCAGCTGGAGTCCAAACTTTTATTCATGTGTTTTGCCTCTGTAAGACCTGCTTGCCGTTTGCTCGACCCTGCCTGTTTATCGATCATGTCTTGCAATGAAATCCAGCAAATGGATCTGCACACCTCAGACCCCTTCATTACGTTAAAAGTGTTAGTAGACTTAGGTAAAATGCTACTTGCATACTTGCAAAGTATCCTATACTCAGTATGTCTGTTAAGGAACTATAACATATATTAAGCATATAAAACATATTTAGCAGACTCAAAAATAGTACTCTAATGAAGGCTAGTTGACATGTAGTTGCAGAGTTACATATCAACAGCTGTATAAAGGGTACCATCAAAATAACCAAACTGATATTATTAAAGAAAAAAATTTCAAAGCAAATGTATCATTACACATTCTTCTGGGGCCTGTACCATGAAGGTGGCTAAACAAACTCAGAGTTTGTAACATTTCGTACCCGAGTGGAGCAATGGAGGACGCAGGAGTCAAACGTATATAAAATAAAAGACTTTATATAAGGAAAACAAAACGTGGAGCAGTATCCATAAACGTAGTACATTGAAACAGAGAGCAACACATATATTACATTTAATAACCGACAAGACTAAACTCAAAAGACACAGTTCTTATACACAGACAGTAATGACACGACTAGACACAGCTGGGAAGAAACACACCTGAACGAAATAGACAATTAACAAACTAGGTCAAGGAAAC
>JAUCNO010000191.1:15654594-15665689 GCA_032353835.1 Enteromius viviparus
ATAATGTTCAGTGCTTTGCTACAATCTGTATTGTTAAAAGAGCTATATAAATAAAAGTGACTTGACTTGACTTGACACACACACACACACTCAGAGCAGTGTGTTTGTGCAGAGGTTAAAGTGATGCAAGTCAGCCAGAGGAAACACACCGTCTTCGTTAAGTTCATTAAGTGTCTCAGTGTGGCTCCACATTCCACACACAGGTCAGTCGGGGGCTCTCGGTCACATGAGCTGAACAGGACCTATAGCATCTCTCCTTGTGTTTGCATCTCACCGGTCTGTTTTTCACGTCACCACAGCGCTACATCCTCCGGAGAGACTGTGGATCTCCAGAAAATCTAGTTCTGAGCAGCGGTCATTAGCGCTGGGCTAACTCTGAACACACTAGCAGCTCCAAGGGCCTGTGTCGTCAGTCTTCCAGCATTCGGGCTGTTCAAACCTCTTCAGATCCAGCAGTGATCCCTGGGCCTGTTTACTGCTTCCTATCTGCGCCGGGCACATCTGGAGGCATTCAGGGCACAGCTGCAGCTCCACAGCTCCGCCTGTCACCTCCACCCATACAGTCTGAAACACCTCCGCAGCCTGATAAAGCAAGGCGTATTCCAATGCTGCATATTTCCTTCAAGAGCAGGTGATCTACAACCAGTTTCACCTTTTGGTATTAAAGAGTGAAGAACTAGTCAAACGAGTCGAACCTGATGCAGTAATAAACATCTGTGACCCTGGAGCACAAAACCAACCTTAAGTAGCACAGGTATATTCATAGCTATAGCCTAAATTCATTTGATAATTAATAAAAAAAATAAATAAAAAAAAAATGTAAAAAAAAAAAACAAACTTGTTGGTCCAAATATTTATTAGGATATTAATTAAAGAACATGTTCAATGAAGATTTTTGGAAAATGTTATATCGTAAATATTTCAAAACTTCATTTATGTGTTGATGGAAGTGTTGCTTCAGTGAAAGGGAACGGTGTGTGTCCGGGTTCACTGGTGCAGAACAGCAGAGCAGCAACATTTGAAGATGTTTCTCAAACCATTCTTCCTGAGAAAGCACATGCCCAGCGCGATCTAACAGCGCTCGGTGCCTGCTGGATCTCCTGGGGTCGCACAGAGCCATGAGAACCAGGCCGGGGTGTATTTATAGAAGGCCAGCGTCTTTGGGTGCTCACAGCATTCCAGAGTCATTCCAGACCTCAAGACCCGGCCGAGCCAGAGACTCACTCGCACACCAGACGTAATGTGTTAATATTACATACAAGGAGCTGTGGTTCATCAGTTCATGACGGCTTCAAGTCTGTGGCACTCAAACTATTGTAATATAGATATTGCATATTGTAATACTGACACAAATTTCATATTTTAGAATTATTCATCGACATTTCAACAAAAAGAGATTCATAATCCCATCTGTTGGGATAAATACAAGTTTTATAATGAGAGCATGTTCTCTGCAGCTGTGAGCGAATCTTTATTTAGATAATAATAGGTATAACAACAGGCATGGATTAATCCTCCTGAGGATCTGTAGAGGGTTTACCTCAGTCCACCTCACAGAGCTCCAGGAGTGTGTAGGAGTGTTGAGCAGGGTGGAGATTTCCACGTCATCACTCATCCAGCCTGCTCTGAGCTGAGACGGTTGTGTTGTGTGATCGGTAAAGCCGAGGCAGCACCGGGTACACAGGTCGGAGAGGTTCTGGGAGGAACCACTGGGTGTTTCCGACGCCTCCGGACTCTTGAGGACAGAAACACACAGACTGAGCGTGTGTGAGGCGATGTGCCTGCCAAGGGCCCATGAAGTCCAAATATAGGCAGGAGCCACAGGCCTCAAACACACAGACTGTACAGTAGGCACATATCTGTGGTCAGAAGCCGTCTGAAACGTCATAACCTCAGAGTCCACAGTTTTCTGTGTTTCTAGAGATCCACCACACCCAGGAGAGACACGAGCATCTCCAACATCCTTCACACATTAAACCGAGGAGGCTAGGAATAGCTTGTCTGTCATGGGCTGGAAGACACACACAGCACAGACTCTTCTGTCACGAATACTGTAGAAGCATTTGAGAATATCAGAAATGAACAAGATGTTTTCAGAGAATAGCGACTCATCGTTGGGTCGGGTCGAAGGAGGAACGTAGTGCATGGATCACCTTCATGGTATTTTTATGATGTATGAACGCAACAAAATGATACACTATTTCTGTTTAAGGGCTGAGCTATAGTTTATAGCTAACAGACGGTGACAAATTGTATTTGTAAAGTCTCAGCATGTTTCTGTCCTTGCTGCAGAAAATACAAATAAGGAAATTATTTATAGAGATAGCATAATTACAAGCAAAGGACAAAAAGATGACAAAACAGCTCTTCTGATTCTCCTGAATATCACTGAGATGACAGAGAGAGAGAGAGAGAGAGAGAGATGAGGCTCTTCTCTGAGCTCTGAATACACAGTCTTCTCTAGACGGATGGAGATCAGTGAGTCCTCAGATCATCCAGCAGCATTCCTCAGAACCGGACGGGAATGTGAGCAACAGGAAAAACTGGGTTCGCTAAAACCATGACCAACCCTCTTTTGAGCAACAGCAGGAATGAGAAACTGTTCAGGGTTTATTAACAGCATGAGAACTCATCTCTCATCATGAGAGTGGCCATGACATCCCATGATTCATAGCATGAGAAAACACAGTGCGCTAACTGCAGCTCAACATCCGCCACATCTCCTGATGTTTGAGGATCTGAGAACAGAACACTGACACGTCTAGAGACGTCCTTCATCACGTGTGCTACAGCCAAGAAATCACTAACACTTCACTTTTAGTACAACGCATCATAAAGTGCTGTTAAAGGCTATAATGCACAGAATTCTTGCCTTGTTGTAAATAAACTACCATTTCTGAACAGTAAGACTCTTCTGCTCACAAAGCCTGTATTTACTTGATTCAAAAATACAGAAAAAATACCTGCTTACTGTAAAATAACTGCTTTCTATTTGAATATATATATATTAAAAAAGTAATTTACTATTATAAAAAGCTCTTTTTGTCAGTATCGTTACCTCACATAGTCCTTAAGAGATCATTACAACAACAACAACAACAGAACATATTATTATTATTATTATTAGAGTATATTTTTTCCAAGTCTCTATTCTCGTTAAAAAAATACATATTATTACTATCATTTAATACTGATAATAAAAATAATAACAATAAAGAACAATGTGACACTGAAGAGTACAGTAATGATCCTGGAAACTTTGATCACGAAAAATAATTACATTTAAAAATGTATTCAAATAGAAAGCAATAATTTTAAATAGTAAAAAAACTATATTTTACAATATTACTGCTTTCGCTGTATTTTGGGTTAAATTTGTGAGAAGAACAGAATTCTTGAAACAGTGTAATGATAAGCGTTATCATGTCCTGTATTAACTGTGTTACAATTATTCATGACATCAATGCATTAAAAGGTGTACTTCAAGGCATAATTAATGTGTTAACTATAACTATACATGAAGGGTTTAGGTAACAGGTGTCCTGTCAGGAGTGAGAGTACACAGCCTGCAGTATACAGTACAGTCGGAGCACTACAGTGTGTTTCTGCTCAGGATTCCTCAGAAATCATCACACAGCAGTTAGAGAACGCTGGGCTTACCTCGTCGTCTGATCAGAGGCAGAGTTCCAGACGGATCCAGCAGCAGCAGCAGCAGCAGCCCAGAGAGAGAGAGAGAGAGAGAGCAGAAAACACACTTCAGTGTCAAACTCACAAAACACACTAACACAGGATTTGATGTGTTCACCCTTCACAGATGGAGAGCGCACACACAACACACACTTTACTTTAGAAAGAAAAGACCGATCAAACAGGAAGAGGAGAGAAGGACAGGCTCTTTCTGTACAGTAAATGGGTTATAAGCAGCACAGTCCAAATCTTACCCTACATCACTTCCTTCTAGCATGAACACACAGCGCATGTAAGAAGTGTGAACGCTTCTCTTCAGAGCTCTCCAGCACACTTTCTCTCTAAACACTGTTCTGTTTCTACAAACCCCAGGCTGGGGTCGCATGTGTCTGGATGAGGATCTGTCCCGTCTGACGCATCTCTGCACTTCGGACTCGAATCTAAGCAGAAAAGTGTTTGGCGCTCGCCTGGATCTGTTGATTCAGCCGCACTTCAGAGAGAAGCATCTAATCAGGTTTAGAGCATTAATGAGAGTGTGAGTGCTCAGAAGCCAACACTGCTGCGACGCTCTCAACACTGTGCAGTCATCAAGACATTCATAGAGCAGTGCATTGTGGGATGCAGCCTGTGCTCCATGCAGTTACAGTACAGGCACTATAAGAGCCAACTATTGTGATCTGAGTGGATGTGAGCGTGACACAGGAGCGGCGTGATGCTTCATCAGAGCATGGGCCCTGCTGGACAGCAGCGTGAGCACAGATGGTCAACAGTTAGTGTGCTTCCTTTTTTACCTCTTCTCTCCACAGGATCGTGACACAAACCACCATAACAACACTGCTCCTTCTGCAGCGTCTTATCAAGCAGTGCTGCTGGAGTCTGATCACAAAGAGTACAGTAACACAGAGTACAGTAACACAGAGAACACAGAGTACAGTAACACACAGAACACAGAGTAACACAGAGAACACAGAGTAACAGAACACAGAGTAACACAGAGAACAAAGAGTAACACAGAGAACACAGAGTAACAGAACACAGAGTAACACAGAGTACAGTAACACACAGAACACAGAGTAACACAGAGAACACAGAGTAACAGAACAGAGTAACAGAGTAACACGGAGTACAGTAACACAGAACACAGAGTATAAATGACTCTACTTAAAATGTAATAAATTGTGTGACTATATATACTTTATTAAAGTATTGTAGTGAATTACATTTGATGACTTTGCTCTATTTCTAATAAATGTTTTCAGCTGCAGTTGATAATATTGAAACACGTAAAAGCAGGTTATCATTACAGCAGTATAGTCAGAATCTGTCATCACTTCAATAAGCATTATAATCATTTATTTTTCACCACAGAATCAGACTTTAGCGACTCTTTTTTCCGTTAAGAAAAAAAGACTGGTAAGTGGCTCACTACATACTGGGACACTTAACACAGGTTAGGGAACATAGTGAGCAAAGATGATCCCTGCCATCACGGGGGAGCGTTTTTAGGGAGTGAATGTTTTAGTGAGAAACTGACTAATAGAGCCCTTTCACTGAAGAGCTAACCCATAATGCCACGGGAGGTGAGGAGCTTCCAAAAACACTACACAACAAAAACAAACAAACTG
Organism: Enteromius viviparus; assembly: GCA_032353835.1. Classification (NCBI taxonomy): domain Eukaryota; kingdom Metazoa; phylum Chordata; class Actinopteri; order Cypriniformes; family Cyprinidae; genus Enteromius; species Enteromius viviparus. The sequence goes on from JAUCNO010000191.1 coordinate 15,659,907, forward strand.
AAAGCACAATGAAATAATAGTTCACGGTTGATGAAATATGTCCACGCCTCATACCTGCACGCCACACTCTCAACACAACACTGCTCTACAGCACAGGACCCTGGACCTGGGATCACACTGGCCCTTGTTTGTTTGATTTGCCTGGATGTTTGAAGATTATATACTGCAGTGTTGCTAGGGTGTTTCCAAGCAGAAGTGATAATCTGGCTGGTTGCTAGGTGGTAGCTATAACGGTTGATAGTTGTTAGTAGTAGTAGGTTTAAGGTTTTGAGGCTGCAGTCGCTGTGTGTGTCTGATAACTTCAGTCATAATGACAGACTTCAGTAGCAGCATCTCAGGACAGCACACACACAGGAGCTGTTTGACCACAGACCAGCGCTGAGTTATCGTGCTTCCTCGGCATCAGAAAGAGTTTTGGACTTCTCCGGGCTTCCCTCACACTCAGTTAGGTTTGTTGGTGAAGCTCTGGATCCTCACTGTGTGCGGTTTCTCTACCGCAGGAACGCGCCGCGCCGCGAGAGCGCAGAGTTTGAGACAGAAAGGCGTCACTCACCGTGGCTGAATAGCACAGTCCTCAGGCGTCTGCTGTCAGTCGAGTTTTCCATCGCTCCGGGAACAGAAAGACCCTGCTCTGTGGGAAATCCAGCGACTACACCAGCAGCGCTAGCGCGGACCGACGGCTGGAGTTTGCGCAGAGCTCATCACCGAGCACCGCTTTAAATGCAGCTCCGCAGCAGGCGTGACGTCACGCGCGCACAGCCTCCCGCTGACGTCACGCGCGCCGTCAAAACAATCGCACATGGACGAGCCAAGAGGAAGGTTTTGAATGCAAACACGTCTCATGTTATTTGGAAAGCGGATAACCCTTACACTGAAGCTGAAGATGTAATTTTCGAGATTTATCCACAGCTCTCATAATTTGATGGACATTTCTGTAGCGCACGAGAGGAAGACTTCTCATACTTATTGTGAAAAAAGCTCTCTTAAAGCCATGTTATTTGCACTTCACACAAAAGCAGAATGATTAGTCATGTCGTTAACGTTTGTGCAAGGGAAATATTCATAAAGAGAAATTTGCGAAATGCATACTAAAAAGGAATTCATTTTTATAATAAATGAAATCTCTGAAAAGGTCTATAATGCAAATTAAGAATGACATACTGTTAGTTTTTATTGAGGAGTTGTTTTCTGGTAGTCTTCCTAATGTGTCAAATCCCAAATCGCTCTATCTGTGTAATGTGTAATCTAAGTACAATGTATATATTGTGTTGTAAAACACTTCTGCAGCTACTGAGGAGGAGACGGGTGAGGTTTGGTGGTACGGGTGAGTTTAAGGTGTAAGGGACCGGTCAACTGTAACTAAAAATGTAAGTACAGAAATGAATTACCTATGTAATTACATTATTATATATGTGTGTGTGTGTGTGTGTGTGTTATGGTTAAGTAATAACTAATAAGTGCTTTGTACCAGTTGATTCATTTAAATGTAAGTACATAGTAGTTAAGACCACCGAATATAAAGCAGACCTTGCGTGCTTTTAACATACTTCCTCTGTATTAAAATGTATTTAGCCACCACTTAGTGTAGTAAGTGTATGAAAGATGGTTCAAGTGCACTACACCTTCCAACTAAATACATGTTTAATGCAGAAAAAAGTATATTTAAAGCAGATTTTAGTTCATATTCATATTAGTGCGTGAAAACAGCACTTCAAGTATTATGGAGTACACTTGTTTGTTTCATATTTATTCTTCCTTTAAATGTCCTACAGATAAAGACTGGTCTTCTTCTGCGTTTATTTATCAGAATATTGTGTAATGTTCAACAATCTCCATATTGTTATTTAATGAATGCTAAATAAGTATAAACAATTCATGAGCAACGTTTTAATCCTGTTTCCCCTGATGTTACTTCATTATCATCCTGTTTCTTCACAGAGTGATGACATTTAAACTATTTATTTATCAAATGCAGACACGGTCTCTGAAGTCAGTAATGAGCCCTGCTCTCTGTCCTTGTCTTCATGATTTATTCAGAAGAGCTAGGTGTCTGGTTAGTGGATCTGAACAGTGACGAGGCGAGAGACAGCAGCGTTTCATCAGGAGCATCACTTTATTCTGTCCTGAATCACCTCCGTTCACGGCCAGTACGTTTAAAGTGCAGAGTCGTTTTCACAGCTTCAGTAAAAACATTAAATCAAAGGAAACCAGAAATCTAAAACATCCAACTGACAGGGAAATGTGGAACATGTAAATATCTAGAGAAGGAAAGGAAACCTCATTGAAACAGGTAAGCGATGAAGACATTAACTCATCCGGCTCGAATCACATGACAAGTCGTTGGCAAGGCTAGCTTAAAACAAAGGCACAGCAATGTGGAGAGGTAAAAAACCATGGCTTCCAGAAGGAGGAGCTGCAGCATTCATCTGGCTTTCTCTCATCTGATGGGAATGAGTCTGTGAAAAGATATGAGCCGTGACTCTCTCGGACAGCAGCGGGACCCTGAGTGTGACGTCCAGCTCCAGATCACCACAGAAACATCATCAGCTCTATCGAACGGCTTTTACAGGAATCAATGGCAATACTCATATTGTTGTTATCTAATATTAACAGGGCTCCAAAATTAAAGGGATATTTCACCTGAAAATGAGCCTTCTGTCATTAATGACTCACCCTGGTGTCGTTCCAAACCCATAAACCTTTGTTCATCTTCAGAACACTAATGAAGATATTTGTGATGAATTCTCTCTGATCCTCTCATAGACCGCACGGTAATGACCACCATCCACACGGCTAAAATAAGACACAGACGTGCTGTTTTCTTTCAAATCAAAGTGTAAGTATTGTAGAAAACGCATCGGTGTGACGATACTCTCCAGTGCTATAGAGGAGTGCAGAAGAGATGAAACTGCTGATTAAAGTCATTATCTTGATGTCACACGTAATATTTGATCTATGTTCTGTTTCTGAGCCTTGATCATGGAAATATCCTTTCTGTCTACGGAGGGTCAGAGAAATCTCCGATACGATCAAAAACATCTTAATTTGTGTTGCAAAGATGCAGGAGGTTTGAAACGAGAGGAAGGGTAAGAGTGACCTGTAAGCCTGTTTATTATCCTAATAAAGCAAGCCGGGGTTTGTCTGTGTGGGAAGCAGGAACAGGCTTGAGGTCAGCCAGACGGTCTGACGGACAGTGACCGCTGTGATGAGGAGCTTTATATCAGTGACTGTGCTGGGATCATCTGCTGCTCGGGGCCCGCGGCTCCTTCAGGGACCAGCATTCATACCATCACCTAACAGCTTTCACACATAGTGCAAATCAAAGCATTTCAACATCTTACAAAAGAGAACATAGTGGTTCTATTCAACAAGAGCAAAGAAGAGGCTGTTTTTACTTTTTTTCCCCCGTCCGTCTGTACACGTGCTTTCCTGGCGGTTCTCCTTTGTGTTTTCTTTATAACATCTGTAGATCTTTACGAGAACAGCTGGATCAGTAGTGGAGGACGGTGACACATGCAGATATTTACCAGCGGTGTCGTGTTGAGCCGAAGCTCCCGTGAGGACACACACACACACACACACACACGTTTGTTTTTATGGTTTATGGGGACTCTCCATAGATATCTCCATGTTTTTGAGCCTTTTCTTTTACGGGGACACAGGAAGTGTCTTCATAAACCATGTTTACTTTGTAGTACCTATGTTATTATACACATTTGTGTCCTCGTGAACCATACATACCAGCACACACACACACACACACACACACACTCAGTGAGGGTCGACCCTGAGACACTCCGTCCCACATGCGGGTCTAAAATCAGGCTCTGCCTTTCAAACACAGGCCTGGGATCAGTCCAACAGTACCGAGCGCTCTGATTGGCTCCAAACACCGCAAACCACAGGAAGTCCTGTCAACTTGACGGGATTCTACCCCAAATCAAAAGATTTTGCACAAGAACGTGAAGAAGCCTGTGAAGATCTTGGAGAGAAATCACCAGAATATACATTCATTACAACAATTACTAACATGATGCTGATTTACTTTACAACTTAAATAATAAATCTTCGTTAAGAGAAAAGGCTTCCTTGTTTTCTGCACCTATATACATGTGTTTTTGATTTGGGGGTAAGAGGAGAGTCCATCCGGTAATCTGACCTGTGTGGCGCTTTACACGTCCGTTATTTTCCTGATCTTCTCATGAGGACTTGAAAGTACGCCAAAGCTCAATCGCTTTACAAAATAATGTCTGCACATATACAATATGTCAAACATTTAGAATATAACTGTATGTGCGCTGCGGGACATGCCTGACACGAGGACTATTAGCGCGATGAAACTGCGATGGAGTGTTCATCTGGTGGCAGACGGTTACTCTGGGTGCGTGTGGAGGCCGTTCTTGCCCCTCGAGTGCTTCCTCCAGAAGTCCTGATGAATGAGCTCCAGCTCGGACACCAGGTGAAGGCCCATCTCCAGGTGCATCTTCAGGTTCTCCAGCCACGACTCCAGCTTTACAAACGCAGGCCTGCAGAGAGCACACACACCTCCATCAGCACTGCATCTTTAGCTTTGTCAAAACAACTGTACTTGCTTAAAAAGAATCTGATCATATTCATCATATTGTTCATAGGGCTGTCAACAACACATTTCAACATGATACTATCAGGTCACGTCAGCAGGGAAGCTTATTCTTGAAGCACGGGTTTGCCTGAAGGATTATTAAACTGGTTTGGATCACTGCATTAAAGTTTTTGTTTCTGAATAAATAAATCAGCATTCATGTCAGAAAAACAAGAGTCTGTTGTGATTTAAAAGTCAGCTTACATCAACAAAACACAGCATGGATAGATTTTATTAAACCTATTTTCATATCGTATGATAATGTTTATTAATATCACTCCAGCAGGAGAGCTGGTATCTGAATCACTATCGCCACAGTTTAAATATTACTGTAGTGTCACAGCAGAACTGTTGAGTGTCTCTGATCAACACAAAGCAATGATTCGCTCCTGAATGAATACACACTTTTAAATAAATCAAGTGAGTTAATGATTCAGCAGTTCATAAGAAAGAAGGTGTTTGAATGAATCACTTGAATAAATGACAGTTTTAAATTTGATAATTAATTCAATATTTTTGCATTTATTTTTAAAAACCCAGTAATGTTTTGATGCGCAGTGTTGGTCTAACCGTTTCTCAGCATCCAGATCACAGCAGAGCGCTGCCACGGGGAAGAAAGTGGCGGGGCAGTCAGGCGGGCAGTGATCGTCCAAGAACTCTGTCACGTTCAGGCCGAAGTCCATGGCACGGGGCAAGAAGTCGGGATCTGCGTTGACTCGGCCGATGATCTGAGACAGAGAGGAGAGAACGACTCTAAACCACAGCTTCCTCTGTAATGATGGAGTAACTCACAGTGCTTCTCATTAAACACAGAACCTGATGTGGAGAGAGCTGTTATTACTGAGTGTTTACAGCACACACACACACACCTCACACACACACACCTCACAAACATACTCACACACTCACTTCACACCTCACAAACACACACACTCACCTCACACACACACACACACCTCACAAACATACTCACACACTCACTTCACACCTCACAAACACACAAACACACACACCTCACAAACACACACACCTCACAAACACACACACCTCACAAACACACAAACAAACACACACACTTACTCACCTCACACACACACACACACACACACACACACACACACTCCTGTAGTGTCTCCATGTGTTCTGGGGTCTCTCTCTTCAT
>JAUCNO010000191.1:15665789-15680125 GCA_032353835.1 Enteromius viviparus
AGGGCACTTTCTCTCCAGGAATAAAAAGGGCAGGTGCTCAAGCCCCCTTTTATGTCTATGTGTGCACGTGCCTGGACCACGACGAGATTGTGGGCCTCGGCGCACTCTAAGATGTGGGCTCCGTCGTTGTTGCGGCCTCTTATGCCACCATGGCACCGGGGGTATCCATCTCGAGTGCGTCCGACATATCCGTTCAGGTCCCCACCCAGTAGCAGGTGCTCTTCCTCGCCAATGGATGGAGATGTGCGTCCATGTCTTGTCAAAATCGATCCTTTTCCTGGTCAGGGCAGTTGGTTTGTGGCGTGTAGGCGGAGTTCACGTGGAGTATCGGCTCGCCGTAACCGGTTGGATGTGCGGGAAACCTCCACGACGCTGTCCTTCAATGTTTCGCTGATCACTATTTCCACACTGTTCCTGCTCGACATCGTTCCATGGTAGAACAATTTAAATCCTTCGCCGATTTCCCATGCTTTTCAGCCTATCTACTTGGTTTCTTGGACACACGTGAATTCAATGCAGCGTTTATGTAGGAGGTTGGCTAGTTCATGGCTTTTTCCGGTAAGAGAGCCAATGTTGATGGTTCCGAATCGTAGCTAGGCTAACTTCTTTGGCTCGCTTATTCTAGCGGGTAGCCCATGCTGATTTCCAACGAGGGGGACGCCCTAGCTTGTTGCACCAAATTTTGAAAAGACATTTCATATAGATGCGACCAAGGAGTACTCCAGCCCTGCAGCTGGAGTGCCCTGTTCCCTGTTACCAGCCGCCGCCACAAGGAGGAGCTGATAGGTCTTTGACTGCTTCTCTTGCATATTTAATATTAAATATGATTTCCCTCTTGCATACTTAATATTGCTCTTTAATTAATCAAAAATGTTTTATCCGATTACTCGATTAATCGATGAAATTTTCAGTAGAATACTCGATTACTAAAATATTCAATAGCTACAGACCTAGTCAAAATATGCGTTTAACATCAACTCATTTTCTAGTGATTCTCCAACAATTCGTTTAAAGCAGTTTAAGACTCAGACTCTCTAAACCCCTGCCTTCTTTGATTGGTCAGATTGGTCAGATGGTATTATTGTTAATACACATAATCTGACTCTACTGAGCCCTGGACATTTCAAGTCAGTTAGTGCTGGGACTGTAAATGATATAAAAACACTGGAAACCTCATTTGACTGAGAAGCTCATACATTTTTTTACACTAATTACATGAACATGAAAATTGGTTTTGTTTCCGTTCGTACAAACACAGATCAACTCAACGTGCCAACAACAACCTCACTGTAAACATGCATGGAGAAACATGACTGGTGCAAACACTCAAGAACCATAAAGGAGACGTATTATGCCCCTTTTACAAGAAGTCATAAGGGTCTCTAAAATGTGTTTTTGTCTGGTTTGAGCTCAAAATACTCCACAGATCATTTATGATATCATTTAGGAAACATCTGTTTTAAATGTGGAAGCAGAAATAGGTCACTTTTGTGCATGTCTTTTTAAATGCAAATGAGCTGCTGCTCCCTGACCCTGCCCCCTTTTCCAGAAAAGGACTGTGCCTTTACAGCTGTTATACATCAGATACTGCACCACAAAAACATCTGTTTGGTTTTGATTATCGTGTGAATATTAAACCAGTTCTCTGCCATTTCTGACTTGAATGAGTTCAACAGTTTGCATTTCCCTCAGCAGGTGGATTTTAATGCTTGTGTACACACACTGCCAACTCATATTTATATTCAAACTACACTGAAAAAGTACATTTTCTCCAGGTACGGCGTGTCAATCTTCAGCTTAGGTATTACTTCATAATGTTTTAAGGCACAATATGTAAGATTTTTGCAATAAAATATCTTTCACAGTGTTATATTTCATGCAGTAATGTTACGTTATCTCAAAAGTTCTGTAGGATTTCTAAATTCAAAGAAATTCCAGATTTAAATAATGAACCGTCCCTGTTCATTGGCAACACGTGTGGACAAATGCAGAAGTGGTAGTTATTTACTGTTTATTTCCATATCATCTCCACAATCCCAAAAAACTGAGGCAAGAAGATGTTGGAACGGTCAACGAAATAAAGCGGGAACAAATATGGGCGTGGCGTTTCTGAAATGGAGAGAGCTTCGTGAAAACCTCGGCCTGGACAGAGACTCCGCTCTCGCGTGTGTTTTAATAGACGAGTATGCACATATATATTATTCACTGTGTAAGGAAGCGTCATGTGCAGGTGGTTCAGTGATAAAACAGATATAAATGAGCTTTTCATCCGTCAACATCTCCCAGTGTCCCATGCTCCATCACTGCGTCATCGAACGTCATCTCTGTTATTGTTTTGAAAATGCATCCTCTAGTGGCGTAAACTAATTGTGCCTTTAATACTGAATGATCAGATCTTTTCAGGATATAATGCGGTGATTAACCGTAGTTTATTCACAATCAACATGATCAGAGGCAGCTGCTATACACTGATCAGCAGAGCCTTCACATAAACACTCACGGCCTAAATAAATGATAATAACAACAAATGTCCATACTTGTGTGATGGAGTTGTTTCTAACAGACTTGTGAGCCTTTGCTGTGTTTCTCTATGGTTTGTGTGAGATTCTGTGGCAGAATGAAGAGCTTGTGCGCAGTGAAGCTGTTATTGAGATCTCTTGAGCAGACAAACAGCTTTATATCCATCACTAGTGACATTTTGATGATTCGTAGCGTGCGTCTCTGCATCAGTGTGACTCATCTATAAACTACAGGTGTGTATGCAGGTTTAAGTAGACTCTTTTTCAAACAGTATTTTCTATAACCCTACAGCAAATCATTTTTTGTATGTTTTAAGCCTTTTGAATTATAGGGAAGCAGCCAGTGTCCTCATAAACCACCATTATTTGATAATATCTCGGTCATATCATGTTAATATACAAATTAGTGTCCCCAAAAAGCACCCAAACCAGTGCCGGCACACACACATTCAGAAAAAGTTCCCTGTAAAACCACACACACATTTACATGAGTACATAACTTCACGTGTGGGAAGATGGATATAGTGATACATCAGTAAAATATGTAAAATATAAACAAAATACTAACATGGCACTTTGGACATGTATCACAGTAGAAATACATTTTCTGAACAGCATGTCAGTGTGATTCTATAGTTCCACATTCCCAGACTTCCTGCACCCTGAATTTCCAGAACTTTTCTATGGCTTTTCCAGTCATTCAGTTCTATCGATTTGTAATAACAGATTTAGAATAAATGATTTCTTGTGTCTGTATTAAGGAGTCTCAATGACACACTGAGGTTTCAGCAAGCTGTTACCTGAAAACCTGGAAATACTAGACATTAGTTGTTTTTATGGCATGCTAAAAACCATGGTACACATCTGTAAACAAACGAGCGGTACATTATAATGGTATTCACCAGTAAAAGCTCAGACCTTCCCTCTTTAAAGTGAACACAAGTGAAGGGGATTGTTAGCAGCTGAGGAGACACTCGAGCCCTAATGAGTGAATGTTTCCCGCAATATTACAGCAGCAGCGAGCACACATGTGCTCATCACAGATCAGGCTAAAGCAACACAACACAGCACTGAGAGCATCCTCACGAGCCCTGCAGAAGATGCGCATCATCATCATCACCCTCGTCCTCAGCAGCAAACACGAGACACACTAACCTTCCTCCTCTCCCATGCGTTCGTCCTTCCAGGAGCAGCAGAGCAGCATCAACCTCATTCAAGCGCCGCGACAGAAGCTCCCCTCTGCGGTCAGACGCGCTGGAGAAACGCGGCGCTGCTGGAATTGCGCTACTACGGCAAAGGCTCGCCCCGCCTCATGAATATTACACGCGTCGCGTCACGCCGCTGTCTGATTAGCTGACGGCTTTGAGTCGGTAAGTGGGCGGGAGTCCTCTGGCGGACTGCGGATGGCGAAGTTCCGATAGCTACGCGCCTGGGCGCTCCCCGAGCCTTTGCCATAGTGGGACTCCTCCGGGCAGAAACATGTCTGCCAAATAAACACCATCCCTGGAAAACACTGCGCGCATGCGCTCGCGCTGTCTCTCCGGAGTGAGGTCATGTTTATATGGATACTTTGTGACGCCGATTAAAAGAAAAGGAAGTCAATATTCATTGCTTTATTAATATATGTTGGCCTATTCATAAAATACATGAATTTAATTTGAAGTTACAATTATTTTATTTTTGTCTTGGGACATGTCATGTTAAAAAGAGTATAAATAGAATTCACTAGAAATAATGTTGATCACAATAGGGATATCATTTGAATATTTTCACAAACATATATACAGATTTCTTTCATACAGTAACATGCATTGGCTTCTGTTAATTATGAAACGCCAATGTTTCAGGAGTTTAGGACACAGAATTATTCAATAAGTGTTTATTTCCCAAGGCATTGTTTTCATTCATAGCTATGAAAATATTTTTTTCAGAAACAGTATCATAACTGTTATACTGTATCTTATTATTTTTAACGACCTCAAAGTAAAAAAGGTGCTAAAGTCTGATTGTGTGGCGGTGCTTTAACACTGAATTATTATAATCTTACTTGAAGTGATGAGGGATTGTGAAAGTCTCAGGACAGACAGTAATGAGTGTTCTACTGTAATGTTACCCTGCCTGCTTTAAACGTTTCCAAATGATTAGAAACCTCCCCAGCACTGCTTGTTTGGTATGCTGTTTCCTAGAAGGTCCAGTCTTTGATTAGAAATGGCGGAGCCTCTTTGGATGTTGTTGTAAAATACTCTGTAAACACACCCCTGTGACCTCATTGTTTCAGTATTGTGTTTATTTAATGAGATCTCTGTGTGGTAACTGTTAATGCAATAGTCCACATGAAGCAGTGGTTTACAGTGATCTCAGAACAGCTTAGGAGGGGTTTAGACATGACCTAACATTTGTGTTCCTGGTGTGTGTTTCATTTTTGCAATGTTTTACAATCAGGTTTCAGAAAGTTTCACTCTACAGTGACAACATTAAGTTGCACTGGTACTATGAGATTTAAGTGCAACATTTGAAGTCCTGCTTGCTTGGCATCAGAGGAACTGCATCGAAGCTTCTCATGCAATATAGGATGATGTTATTCAGAGGCAGTCCCCAGACTCTATTTTGGCCCCTTTTGTTTTCTTTATATATGCTTTCTTTAGCCTCTATTTTTGAAAAGCATTATCATATGCAGACTATAGTTCATTTGATTTGCCCCTGAAGCACAAGTATGGCTTCTCTGTGTGTGTGTCTTTTCGATGTCAAAGCCTGGATGTCAAATGAAAGTAAGAGAGAGATCATTGCGTTTGTCTCTTCTGAAGTTCCAAACTGTTCTCATTTAAATTCTGCTGTTTTAAATCATGTGTAAAAAATGTTTGCTACCTTTTTATTTAAGCATTTATTTAAAACTGCAATTCAATGAATTTGATTTCTTCTAGACCAGATTATTGTAAGTGTCTGTATCTGGGAATGACAGTTCTGCAATATACAGATTACAAATAATAATTGCCCAAATGGTTTGTAAATAAACTGAAACCGAGACAAAGAACCCTGTTTTTAATTATTTAAAATATTTTATTTAACTTTTCACTAGAGCAGGTAAAATGCCGGGATTTCCGGGAACTAGTCAGAATATAGGTTGTGGAAAAAGTGCAACAGCCCCGCCCCTTTACATAATTAAATAAGATGGAAATCCCACGGCACACTAGAGAAGACCTGGTAGGGCTCACAGGCAGGTCAAATACAGCACCAGGTACATTAACACATGATAAGGTGTCTCTCCAGATTGATCGAAAAACAGTATCAAGCATGTATAGCAAAAAACTGACACATTATATGTTTGATAATACATCGGCTAGGGAGGCTTTCGGGACACACACACACACACTGAGGAGATTCACAAACATCACCTACACACACACACAGACGCTCACATCTTAAAATATCACACACAGTTTTGCAAGTTCCACAGTGACTACATCGCAGAAGCTATTTAAAGTTATTGTCATATGATGTGTACAAACTCGATAATTGGTTGGTCAACATGTCAAGTTCAAATGGTGCAAAACAAACAACATAAGGCAGAGTAACCTGTTGTTAAATGATCCAACCTACAGTAAGCATATGATATACATATATATATTTTATATGTATATATAAACTAATTCTATGTGAATACACAACGATTAAAGAAACACATTCTTGGTCAAATGATGGAAGCACCTGTAGTCCCCGGGTCCAGGGAAAAACATCAGCACACTTCTAAATCTTCCAGGTTTAAACATACATAATGTACAAGTACTATGATTACTATTTTACAGAGTTACTTTCAGTTTGTTCCCTTCAAAACAAATGATTGATATTAGACACAAGCTGTCATTTACGTCTGTTTGTTCTCAGCATAATCAGAGCAAAGCTCGTCATACCTCACACAGTATGCCAGAATGAATGCTGGGATCGAGACGTTCTGCCATCCACAAAGCTCTCTTAGCGTTATATGTGTTACTATGCCCGCAATAGGCCTTTTATTGCAGTCGTGTTCAAGTGTTTTAAATCAGAAGATCAGACTCGAATCGAAGACACTCACTGAATCAACTAGAGGGGGTGAATCTCACAAAACACGCAAGAAATAAAAAGAAATGATATTTTCATGAAGAAAATTAAAATAACGTTAGAAAGAAATTCACTACGAAAGTATTTGTACATCATGGAAGTATTACTGCCTTTAAATAAAACACTTTTTTTGTATTACAGTAATGAGAATAATATACCATTGAGGATCTTTCTTAATTACAGATAATTACAAAAGAAAAAAGTAAAAGCACCAAAAGCTTTCGAATTTTGGTGGAAAATCAATCTGTGTGCCTAAAACTTAATTTTCTTTATGCAAAATAGAATTTCTTTTTGTGTGTGTGAGAGTCACCCAGGCACTGCAATCTGCACAGAGAGCAAACCCCTGAGCTGAAGCACAGCCTGATGGGAAGTGTTTCACCCCAGGGTTTAATCAGCAGAAGGACAGGACCCTGGAAGATGTGAAAGAGTCTAGAGTGCCAGAGCAAAGGAGCTTCGGATGGTCTCAGAAACGTTCATGAGTAAGAGGTCGTGGTTAGCATTGCCAGCTAATCAACCCAGTTATATGGAACCCTACACTGAGAAACGGTAACGGGATGGAATGTGCCATTAGAATTGGAATTAGTTTCACAAAACACTAGACGCTTCGGGGATCTGGATTTGTTCAGTACAAAACATAACACTTGTGCATGTTGGGGTTTGTTTGTTTGAGTATCAAAAGTACATTCTAGAGCATGCAGTAGCACCATGTTTCTTGAGGTCACTTCACATCTCAAGAGATCCTTTACTTTCTCCTCCTCCCACAGTATTTCCCTTGGCAGCCGGCTCCTCCTGCAGACACCACCACAGACGACAGCTCATCATACATTCATTAAACAATATAGCATTTCTTCAGTTGTGTGAATGGAGATGTTTCAAAGTCAGCTGAGCATGAGCGGGAGACTATTTTAATTTTGGGGTGAATTGTCTATTATTAAAAATTCATGTTATTCATCATAAATGTGCCTGCTTTATATCGTAGTCTGAATGTAGTGTCGAACGATCCTCCAGAGCATCTCAACTGTTTTCTAAACTTCAGGAGAAGTAGGGTTTGCTGTGATTTAGGATCAGGACGTTCAGCTGAGGTCATCAGAAATGAGAGCAGTCATTATGCTGTGGCAGGATTAATCTCGTACCTCGATACCCTGCTCCCAGGAATCCCGTCAGTCCAGCTCCGTATTTGGCTGCTTTGGCTGAGGAAAGAATTAGTCATGAATACACAAGAACTGATCAAATATGTACCTTCATTGCCATCTAAATATGCATATGCTCAAAATTCTTCCAAATGCATAAATATAGATGTACTGCTGGATCTGCTAATACAGGTGATCTTATGCTTTAATCAACAGCTAGAGCTCAGTCTCATCCTGCTGCATCTTCTAGAGAGATTTTAAGAGCATTTACCTTGTTGAGGTGACAGTCCTGCTCCATATCCCCCTAAAAGACAAGAAATCATTGAATTATTAGCTGTTCAAACCACACGGGGACTGAGAGAAATGTGTCTAATTAAGTTAGTAAAGAGAAGAATAGAACTATAGGAACGGTGAGTAAGTCAACAGACAGCATCAGGATTACTGTTTGTTCCAGCAGGAGATTTATGACCAGCTGTGACCAAGAGCATCTGGACGGAAATAATAAACCCACCGAGCACATAATAGCACGTGTAATGACAGCAGCTTGTGCGTGAGTATTAGCCAGCAGCGAGACTCACATTATAGTCAGAATGCAAATACACATTGCATGCTGTTTGCACTTCAAGCCGATGCTTTTCATATCGAGCGGACTACAGCAGTCCACACGTCTGTCCATAGTGATCAGTGACGCTTTTCAGCTGTCAGGATAATACTGTTTAGAGGACTCTTACTGGGAGATTTTCCTGCTGTTTGTCTGTGACTCCAAAGTCTGTTTCTGAACTCCCTCAAACATCTCAAATGTAGTCCTGAGCTTTTTCTTCACACCTTGTATTATTTCTATAAAACCATACCTGGATATGCTTGTGGATATCCTCCATATCCTCCTGGAGCTACTCCACCTTTAGGAATAAAAGACACAAAGATGTAGTTCAGTCACTCAGTCGATCTAAAACACAGCACTGGATTAGAACCCTGCTGAAAAGCTCACATGTGCTGGCAGAGGACCAGCATAAACCAGTTTTGCAGCAGGGTATACAGTATAACTTGTAATCTACGTATCTAAGTATTTGAGTCTTTTTCTCAGGAGAAACATCTTCTGTTGTGTCTGTTTGGCTGGGCTTCTTGTGTATCTGCATGAGCAGAGAAACCAACTGAGGAAGATGTTCTGAAAGGATGGTACCTGAGAGAACCCAGTGTTTCCAACTGAATGTTTACAGGAGCAACACAAACCCATGATCTCAGGTGATTACACCAGTGTGTTACTGCTGTGCGTGTGAATGTATGTGGACTGTATCTCGGACAGACAGAGGGTCTCGGCTGGCTGCTTTACAATTTCGAGAGAAATTCCAATTATTCATGTTAATGTTAACTTGCACGTGATCAGCAGAGCTCAGCACCAGTAAAGACCCACTAATGTGGAGCTTCGATAACACCTCTCCTCATTTTACAGTAAAATGTGTTATCTACACCACAAACATATAGACATACTGTATATTCAACGAGAGTAAATGCTGGAGCTCTCACCTGGCTGTGCGTATCCTGTACCCAAAGAGCCGTAGCCTGTTGATAGATTTAGATGAGAAACACTCAGCACAAAACCCACAAATGAATATTTTGTAATTGTTAAAAGTGCATTTCCTGATATGATTGAATCTCCAGTGCTAATCTATGGCCTGGGAAGTGCATTAGTTCTTGGGGAAAGCCTTTGAAAATGAGCTTGGCAATGCTTTTGAAGTACAGTGTGAGGGGTTGTGTTGCAGAAGATGAATATTTTGTATTCTTTCTTTGCTACTGTACCTGGTTTAGGTGGTTTAGCACCGGCTCCAACACCGCCAGCTCCCAAACCTACACCTGTGGGATACCCTCCACCTGCAACGAGATGATTGTTTGATTGGGGATCGTAAGAACAGCCCAGCAACACAAGGAAAGATTTTTTCATGTTCAGTATTTTGACAGAAGATAGCAGGTCTGTCCATAATCTGCTGATCAGATATCCCTGCTGAAAAAGAAAAAAAGATGCTAAAACCAGTCTAGGCTGGTTGTCTGGTCTTAGCTGGTTTTAGCTGGTCTCCCAATCTGACTAGTGAAGTTTTCAAAACTGCTCTAAAACCGGCCTGCTAACTAGTTGGCTCCAGGTAACACACCAGTTCCTATTCCAGCTGCTCCAGTGCTACCAGGAAACAGGCCTCAAATAACAGGATGAATATCATTCAGCATGATTCTGACTTTGGTACATTTCAATGCCTTTCTATCTTAAACAAATAATATTTACCATATGGATATGGTAAACACAAAAGTGTACTTTACACTGATATAGGTGTCTATCAAAGGGAACGGGCATGCTTCAGCATTTACATGACATGTTTCTTTGCTTTTGCTGTTTGCATGTGTTTTCTGAAGTTTCCTCGGCCACCGTACAGATCCTCCCTACAGAAGTCACGTTGTGAGGTTGTGCTTTTAGTACTTTTCAAGTTACAGGAGCGCTGCAAAAAGATAAAGTATCAATCATTAGTTATTGTGTTACATCTCACCTGCTCCAGGTATGAGTCCTGCCCCTCCAGCTCCCCCTACACCTGCGACACCACCTATTCCTCCAACACCTAGACCAGACACACACACACACACACTGGGTCTAGAAGGGTGCTAAGAGTTAACATACAGACAGATCTGATTTAAGAACACTTCTAAGCTAAATATATAATATTAATAAGCATTTTCTGGTTAAATGCACATTCTGTTATAATGGATCTTGTTAAGGTAATTCGGTAGGTCCTTAGTTAGAGATCAAGTTAGGATTTGTCAGTAATTAATTTCAGTATCTAAATATCTTAGTCTATGTGCACTTCATTATTGATGCTTGGGTAATCTGTAGCTAGTTATATGGCTATATTCCACGATGGACAACATCGGCCCTGGAGAGCCACAGTCCTGCAGAATTTTGCTCCAACCTGGATAAAACCTCACCTGCCTGTAGCTTTCTAATAACTCTTATACCTCGGAACTCTGCAGGACTGTGGTTCTCCAGGCTAATGCTGACCACACCTGTACAGTATGAGCTTACCGGGGGCTTTCAGAGGCTTGGCTCCAGGTAACACACCAGTTCCAATTCCAGCTGCTCCAGTGCTACCAGGAAACGGGCCTTAAATAACAGGATGAATATCATTCAGCATGATTCTGACTTTGGTACATTTGAGTACCTTTCTATCAGAAACTAATAATATTTACCATATGGATATGGGTAAACCCCACCAGGACCTGTAAACACAAAAGTGTACTTTACACTGAAGTCAAATATAGGTGTCTATCAAAGGGACATGATTCTTTGTTTGGTTGTTGTTTCTGAGTAAACTGTATAGAGCAGTGCTTATGTTTGGGTGCATATTTTTTCCACATTTCATATGACAGAACTTAAAGTTTTACCCAGTGTTTTCTCAGAGGACTATATTTATCCGTCATAACCATATTTATATAATGTATGTATGTCCTTGAAATCACTCAGATTATATTAGGATAGGGACTTTGTGATTTTACCCTGCCCCCTAGTGGTACAACTAAAGTAGTGCACACTAAATATGACTAAATATTACACTACCAATATGTGGAGACTGTACACAGATATAAAATTCTAGACTGTGAAACGTCAAGTTAGTCAGGAAGTAGCTGGGTTTTGACAGGAAATGGTAAATTGTGTGAAAGAAAGCCTATTTAAGTTCTCTCACATCTCAGGATAAATGTTATATGCTACAAACGCCAGGACACATATCATTCTAGGTAAACCACACTTCCAGTGCCTAATGTTGTATGCTGGGGACTTACCAGCTCCAGGTCTAGGAACACCTGTATTTAAACACAGAGGACACAGATGTGTGAGCCCTTGGACACATACTCACTGATGCTGCTAAAGTGCATGCATTTTCACAAAGCAGTAGTTTAGGCTGTTATTGCCCACTACAACACTGAAATACAGCTGCTCAACAGGGTCGGCGCAAAACATTAGAATATCATAGGTTTTCTATAATCGAAAAAAAAAATCATATTGACAAACGGCACAGAATCTGGAGAATGTTCCATCAACAGACTCTGAATGGGCCGTCTGCACCAGCGTAAGGTCTGATAACGAGTCCAGGAATTGAATCCCAGAGAGCCAGGGTGCCGTTGTCTAGCCTGTAGTGCCATTGGCGTGCCTCCATGGATATGCCTCCCAGACCATCACTGACCACTAAAGCGGTCATGCTGAGTGATGTTACAGCAGCTTAACGTTCTCCATGACTTCAGACCCTTTCACATTCATCACATGTGCTCAGAGTGAATCTGCTCTCATCTGTGAAAAGCACAGGGTGCCAGTGGTGTACTGCCATCTCAACTGTGGCCATCTAGAGCACCTGTTAACTTCATTAATACCAAAGCAGCCAGAGCTGATTAATGAATTAACAACATTCTCAGCTACTAATCTGACCAGATCAATATCGCAGGAGTTTAACTGACTTGACACTACCCACCTTGGCAGTTCATTTTGGTCCCTGCTTAGAACTGATCATGTTCTTTTTTAGCACTTAGTGTGCATGTTTTGAAGACATGAAACATGGATGATACATGTTATAGGTAGAGGGTGTTAGTAAGAGATCTGAAGAACTGCAGGGCGGCAATCTCAAGCGCAGATGAAGAAGCATTAAGGCTAAATGGTAATGGAGTTCTTCTGCTACACTTAGACAAGACATTTCACATGCATCCGTAGATCTTACTGGGCTCAGGGGCCTTGCCAGTTGCTACTATAGCCGTCGGTCCTGCCAAGAAACAACATGTTCCACCTTCAACCCTTGCAATTTAAAAAGCAGCGTAGAGGTGACTGACTCAGAGGCAGAAGCCAGAGGCTGCTGACATTACTGGGTGCATTGTGGGATAACGAAAACAGGCTATCAATCCTTATATGTTTCTAGGGCTCAATCTAATACCTAATAGAAGTGTGGTGGGGGGAATCGTCTGAATTATTAAACCAGTTTGTCTCCCTGTCTTTCAACTAAAAACAACAGAAAATACATACATGCGACATATTTAGGCATCATGGGCAGATCTCTGACTTAAACCATCTGAGATATTAATTTTAGCCAGGGCCACTATTTATGGCTAGCTGTCTCTCACTTGCGTCAGCAAACGGTACTAGAGATAGCCCAGATATCACACGCACATCTGCAAGATGTCTGTTCATTATATCTTGATCTGGAAAGCATCTGCTGTCTACAAACGTCTGGCAGACGTCATTCAGATGTTTCAGTTTTCTAAACTCTAAATCATAAACATCTTAAAGACATCTGATAGACGTCTATCTGACTAACGCTCTAAATAAAATGTCTAGCAGATGAAAATGCAGACCTCAAATGGACATGTCCTAGATGACGTGTGTTATCAGGGAGGGCTGGACGATATTTCAGATTTCAGAAGCCGGTTCCTTGATAAGCCGAGTTCAGACTGCACGACTACTTTGAAAATCGTGCAGTATGAGCTCGGCATGAGGCTCTGTGTTTTGCTAAAGTCTGGCCTCTGCAGCCTCTATTCTGTATGGTTTTCCTTAATACTGCTGCTGGGAGTTCCAGCATGTGGCTGAATGGTGTAGGCATATTGCTCATAGCCAGTTTAATTTGATCCCAGTTTAATCACCATGATTTGTCTGCATTGTAACTTTGAAAAACACTGTACATTATATGAATGAGCTACTTCTCTTTCTTTGGCAACAAACTGACGTGTGATTACGAGTGCAGAGATTGCTCATTTATCAAACAGAATCAGTTGTATATTTACCCGGTACAGCAGTCCCTGCTGGAGCCAGTGTTGGAAGCTTAGCTGTGGAGCAAACACATTTGTTCAAATCAAGCATGACGTATGTGCTTCATGGCATTTGGTGGAGTAAACCTATTCGTTGTACCTGGTTTTCCACTTGGTGCAACTGGCAGACCAGTACCTCCAGGAACAACGATGCCAGTGCCACCCGGTACGACCACCACGTCACCACCAGGTGTTGCTCCGGGGGCTGCTATTCCAGTTCCAGTGATCCCAGTGCCTAGCAGACATTGGGAAGAAGTGCATCAAGTGGAATTTATATGCTACATTGCCTTATTTAAAAAAGGCAGGTAAACTACTGTACCAGTTTTAGGAGGTTTGACTCCACCAGGATACCCTGAAAACATTAAAACAAGCCTTATGGAATGCTGCAGATTATTATTTCACATTAATAGCGACCTGTTTGTGAGTCAGTTGAATCATGTACCTCCTGGTGTGAGTCCTGTCCCAGCTCCAGGCAGTGGAACTCCTGCTGCACCTGGTATTGTACCTGCACCTCCTGCCACTCCTGCCGGCAACCCATGCCACCATTCATTATCATTACCATTGCACTAACATCTTTTCTACAGTTTACTATTATTCTTTAGCACAAAAAATACTGGCATACACATAACACACTGATACACATTTATTAATCAAATCTGTTAAAGGATTGTTAGGCTGCATTAATTAGATCAGCTGGAACCGGGAACACTCCCCTTAACACATGATGTACTCGTTACATCGTAAAAAGAATGGCCACTACGCTAATATTAGT
>JAUCNO010000191.1:15689857-15708920 GCA_032353835.1 Enteromius viviparus
TGACGCCCCGACCCTTCGCCTGGTTTACGGTACTGACTTCTGCCTTTCTGTATTGTTGTATCTGCCCCTTTCCGAACACCTTCTGTCTGACTACGTTTGCTTATTAAAACCCTCTGCACCTGAACTCGCACGTCTCGTCTGCTGATTCATGACAGGTTAGGTCAACTCAATGAACAGCATTTGTTTCTTTCTTTTTCTTTTTCTTTTTTTGCATCACACTTTATTTTGATTGCTGAAATTGGCTTTCTACTGACTATTAGTAACTCTACAGCTAGCAGTTATTAGAGTATCAGTAGACCGTCTGCTGAATGTATGCTGATTTGGAGAGTCACTTTGAACCTGTGTCAGCTTATTCTACTAACCCTAAAAAAAAGAGAGAAGACAATGAAGTTATAGGAAGCAGCATGGAGGCTAGATCTATGGTAGCCTCTAAGCAATGCAGTGACTACTGTGGTCATAAGTCTCTAGACCATTTGAATTCAGGACTTTAGATGGTGGAATAACACGTTAGGAGTGATATCTAATAGGAAGGATATTACATATGAATCAGTTTGGATTATGAAGATGATCTGCCCCCTTCCCCAAATGGTTTACACTGTAAATGCTATGGAGTGAGACTGGAAGAGAGAGAGAGAGAGAGAACAAGATATTTTTTGAAGAGATGGAAAGTGAGGGCTCAGAGGCCACAGTGGATCTTTTTGGCTGAGTAAATGGAGGAGTTAGCTTGATTGAAAATTATTGCTACATTGTGTCCTCCTTCAACACGGAAACCCCAAACAAATGAGGTCACAAAGTTTGCATCTGTATTTTATGGTAGAGGGAGGAATACAGGAATGGAAAGGATGTGCAGTAAAATGCTTTGCTTGTGAGTCTTTCCTTTGCCTTGTTGCCATTATAAATCTGAGAGTAGCTTTAAAAGGCTCTAAATTCTGGTGTTTGAAATTCTGACACAAAAATGAACATTTTTATAGTGGCTAATGGCAAAAGGAGGCTACACACTAGTGCTTTCCAAGCACAATTCGCGAAGGGTCACAGACAACAGATCATTAACTTAACAAAAAATCCACATTGCTCTGCAGAACAATGCCAAACTGTACAGAGCTGAGGATGACAGACCATATTTTGTATTGTTATGGAATATTGAACAACTTGTCTACATTTGTCTTCAACCTTTTGGATCAGTTCAATGTCTAGTACAGGCTAAATAAACTTCTCCGCTAGTCTCGACCCTTTAACAATATACCCACAGACAATGTCAACAAAGATGACTAAAATCATCAGTTCCAATGTGAATTAGTACTACAATAAAAAAGATGTATTGTCTTGAGCATCTAGTGTGTCATTAATAGCAAACATTTTCAGTAACTGTGGATCAGTCCTGCACATCAACTTGATGAATTTGAAAATGAATTGACTTGGCCATCCAGAAACAGTAATTTCTTCTGCTTTAACCTTTCAGTGGTAAACCTACTCGAGTGAGTTTAGGGACACCCTGAAGACATTCATTTGAAAATCTGACATACCACAGACCACATAGTTTCATCAATGATGGCAAAAACAGCATACTGCCCCAACTGTGCTTTACTGCTGGAATAGGTTGAATGCAGAGTTTTATTGTTACCAAATTTAATGTTTCTCATTTACAATCAAAGTTCTGTCTACTCATTGGCCCACAAAATGTTATTTCTCATTCACATGGCACGTTTGAGGTTGATTCTGTTTGTGCAGCTTTGACCTCCTACTGTACAGTATATGCTATCCTGCCTGATTGTTAAGAAATCACACCAATCTTAGCCATTTCAAGGGACCCCTTTAGATCCTTAGATGCTGTTTTATTTTTGTTTGGACATGCATGTCTGGGGAGAAAAACAGGCGCATGTAAACAATTAAATGTTCTTATTTGAACAATATCTGCCTTTTCTTTTTTATCTTTTTTTCTGGAAATCAATAGCACTATTTTGATGATGTCATCACTACCAAAATGTTTAAAGCATGCAGTTTTTTGCTTTATTGGGGGTCTGGGGACTCAGAACCGGTCAGTATCTGATGTGACCTCCATTTACCAAGACCTGTTCTGTTGCTCTGTCCTGTTCTGATTGGCTGAGATACAGCCAATCAATGGACGGGGATTATTGGGAGGCCATGATAGACAAAGGCCAGTGGGAATTTGGCCAGGACACTAGGGTTGCACCTCTACTCTTTACGATGAGTGTCATGGAATTTTTTATGACCACAGAGAGTCAGGACCTCGGTTTTAACATCTCATCCGAAAGACGGTACTCTATTGACAGCATATGGCGCTTTTCCACTTTTTTTTTGATAGCCGAGGAGCGGATCCAGCGAGAGCCCGGCAGTAGAGGCGGCGCAACTATAACGACACGTGAATAATCCTGGCCACTTTAAAGCGGTACTAAACTGCAGTGGAAGCGCAAACTGAGCCGAACCGTGTCGAACCGAGTCTTTCCCATGATTGTGTAGCTTTTGCAGGTGTTTTGAATTGATTAGCTGATTGACAGGTCACCGTATTCTAGTTTGTTGAGATTTTGTTAAATGTGAGCCTACTATCACAATCAAAAGAACCAAAGACCAAGATTCAGGGTAGAGTTCAGTGTAGGTGTGAATGTGACATCTACAAAAACCAACAATAAAATATTTCCATAATCATATTCATCTGATTTGGAGGAAAAACTGAATGCACTGGACATTTTGCTTGTTAACATTAATGTTTTTCTAATGAGCCTGGTTGATTACGTCAGAAAAAAACTGCTTCTACACAGCATGTTTACAACAAGTCAGAATAAACTGTAAAATGGGCCAGACTTTATAATCAAATTTGGGCTATTTGACACTGAGAGACCCCGCTAGCACATCTGAACTCACAGAGGTTCAAGAAATGCAGAATGCTCTTAGACAATCTGTGCCTAATTTCCTTTTGTTCATCATGTGCTCAGATCTTTAGATGGACCCATTTGTTTCTTAGTGAAATTAATCTTTACTAATATATCAATTAGAGTGACTCTCAGACACGTGGATCATACACCCAGACAGGTGCGTCTGCCATTAGTTAATGATGCACTCCCCTGGTTTCCCGGCGTCAGACAGCTAACCTCCCTCAATCACTGTGAGTACTGCTCAGGCATAACAACTATTCCTGTGCAGCTAGAATATATTGCTGTCATCTCACTCTCCCTCTTTCCACAAAGCCCTGAGTGCATGAAGGTTATCGAAACACTCACAAAAGCTTAGAGAGGAGGACAGAATAAGAAGAAGAAGTGTATACTTTTTTCAGTGGATGATAGACAAAACCTTCTGTCTCTTCAAAATGTCCTTTTCTCTTTTTTTGCAAGTGACAGCTTATTAGTAATGTCGGACAAATATCGGATAGCATGTTAGGGTTAAGTTTCTTGCTGTTGCTTGTCATAGTAAACTTCTCTAATTGAACATTTTTCATCTGCACCACCCTGATTCACTAATTGACCATGAACCACACTAATGTATGCTCGCTATGTTGGATGCCACATGTTCGCATGCCACATGTATTATACTAATCTAAAACAGGGCAGCTGGATACATCCAGTGCAACAATACTTGGCAAAATGAAGGGAACTTGGATGGATTTATGTGGATGAATAATGTGAATTCATATCCACTGATTTCTGAGAATATTGAATAGTCATTTGTCATATACAGTAAGACAGGTTGTTTGGTACTATTCACCAATCTAGCAGATAGTGGAAAGATGCCATCTCTTTGTCTTCATAAAAAAAATGTAATGCAGCTCTCTCTCCTGTGATGTCTGAATGATTTCTTTCAAGCAAGACTTATAACAACTAGGCATGGTAACATTTGGCGATTGTAACAGATTTATTAAGTATGAAATGAACAAGCCAGCAGCAAGCCTTTAATTTTCAAAGCATGTGACCATCCAATCTGTCTTGGGCTCAGGCATGTGTTTGTAGAACTGCCTGCCAATCATGTGAATGACTGGTGTAAACACTTTCTATATAAGAAAGAACCATTCGTCAGTGACTTCTTTTTGAATAAAAAGACCATTTGAGTCCAAATGAGAGCTGGATTGTTAAAAGCAGCAGATAGAGGGAGTCAGGAGTACGGAGCAGAAGCAAAGCTTGATCCACACCCACAAACCCCCTCCAACCCTCTACCTGTCCTCACTGAGCAGCTGGACAAGCCTGAAGATTTAATTTAAGAGAGCAGAGAATTCCGTGGCCCTCGTCCATGTAACTGCAGTGAACCGACTACAGCATCCTGCAATTCAAATGGAAGTCAAGCCCAGTCATTTCCACTGACCTGTGAGCTTGCGATACCTCGTGAACCCTACAGCAACTTAAAGGCCAGTTACCAAATTAAAGAAACAAATTGAAGACATGCACAGTCCTTTCCTTTTTGCATTACAAAATCAAAGTTCTTCTCTTAGATGGTCCAAAGATGACATCAACAACTGCACGCTGATTCATTCGCTCTAAGTCTCTATACATAGTTTAGTAGCCAGCATTAAATGTGGGTGTTTCAGAGATGGACAAAAGTACATTGTTGGCTGGCAGAGGGTCTCTAGATCTTTGTGTCCAGAACCGTAAAAGTTTGAATGTTTCTGAGCGCATTCCTGTTCTAACTCAACATAATGCTAAATCAGTCTACCTATAACCAATGTTGCTCTGTGTATTAATTTTCAAGCACAGTCTAGCAAAATTGAGATAACAGCAAAAGTGGTCTGATGCAGGATTTCATTATAGCAAGATTTACCTAAAACCTTTATGCGGTTCTACAACTGCTTGTATTTCTTCTGGAAATGCAAATCTAGTTATCGATATGCTGTTGTTTTTCTCTTCATTGGACGTGAAAGTAAAATATTACCATATGTCCCCTACTGTGTCCAGTATCATTTTGAACAATTGTTCCTCCCAAAGGGAGCTGGGGCCTCATGTACAAAGACTTGCATTGAATTATTACTAAAACATTGTGTTCAGACAAAGCTGTAAATGTGCGTACGCAGTAAAAAATCAGATGTATGAAACACTGCTTACACGGAATCCCACGTATGTTCTCTTTGTACATCCGTGAAATTGAGCACACATTGAGCTAAACCCCTCCTTGCCCTCCTTGTCTTTCCTAATTTCTCTTCATAATTGGTAGAGAAATATTGTGTCAGTAAACACATTTTATCAATTCTAAATTAATAGCAATGTTTTTCACGTGTTGATGTGATACTTTGTAGTGTGCAATTTAACATAATTGCCTCTAGGAGTCGCCAACGAAATGAAAAAAATAAAACAAACACACAAGAAATACACGTACATCAAACAAGAAGTTGGCGTGGACAAAGGTTTTCTAAAACTGAAATAGTTTGTTTAGAGGCTGATTAACTGTCATTTTCTTTTCACCTGAATATCTCATACATTTTGACTATGTTTATGGTAACTATTGCAGTGTTTGGTGAATGTGTACAACCGCTTGTGAGATGTATCATCAAAATCACTGGAGACAACCCAGCACTGAAATCATGGTTTCATTTCAAGACATAATTTTTGACAAACAGAAAGACATGCTTATGAAATGTTTACATTGGTTTTAATGGCAGAGTGCACCGGGGTGAAAAACCATCTGCCGCCAAGTTTTGTTTCTCATGTGATTCCTGAAATATGTCGTTCATTTATTTCTATTATTTATCACATCTCAAAGAACAGTATTTTGCAAATCAAAGTCAAAAATGTTAACGCGAGAGCCAACTGTGGCAGTCGGCGATGCATGAAACATGTCCCAGATGGCTCGCATATGCATGGGGTTTGTGCACATTGAATACTTTTCTGACAAGTCAGGGCTGAGATATGATAAACAGATAAACAGAGCTCACATGAGCTCTCCCCTCTGGCTCCTGACTCTAAATCAGGGGTGCTCAAGAGCTTCTTGAATTTTAACCGTCCCATTCAGCGCAAACTCTTCTCTAAACCTGTGTGTGATTATTACAGGTCCCTTAGATCTTAACTGGCTGGTTCAGGTGTGTTTGCATAGGGTCGGAGCTGAACTTTAGCTGGAAGGTAGATCTTCAGGATCGGTCATCCTGGTTCCAGTTCCCTTGCAGAAAAAAAACACCATATGCTGATTTGTAGCTGGGGTGCTGATTCAAACTGGTCCTTTGCTGGTTTAAGATGGTCCAGCATGTGACCAGCAAAAACCAGCTTAATCTAGCATCCAAGCTTCAAAACCTACCTAACCAGCATGCGCTGTTTTTTTCTCAGCAGGGATGCTGGTTTCCATCCTAAATCCTATCATTAGTAGTAGAGACTCAGAGGCCTGAAAGGGGAATGTTGGGCGCTCCAGGAACAAGGTTAGGATCCACTGCACTAGAATATGTGAATGCTCGTGCTTTACAGAACAATACTCTGACAGGCCCATGGTACATGGTATCACAGTTATGGAAATACAGTGGTTCTTTGACCAACAAACATCATAGTACTATTGTGTATGCTCAAAACTGTGGTAGTACCAAAGGACATTACTCAACAATAAAGTATTGCTGCAGTAAATATGTGTTATCAGGAGTTCTGTGAATCTTTGCTTGAAGAGTGTGAGTTTAAAGTAATGGCAAAAGCATCGTCAAGAATAAGTGTTTGAAACTGTATTTGGGGAATAACCTCCTTGCATTTTTACATTACTGCTCCTCCCTCTCCTAATTTATTGCATCCACACTGCATTGAGAAAAGAAGTCCAAATCTAAGGCAATAAAATCTGTTGCCTTCTTCCTCTCTTTTAATTATTTATTTATGTCCTTGTTTCCTCTGTTATTGATTTCCAGCGTTAAACATCACTTCTTCCAGTACGGATGCTTCCCTGTGTTTTTTTTGGCTGTGTGTGCCCCCGAAAGCTTCTTCATTCAGGAAGTGACCTAAGAAGAAAGGACTTCTTGCTTTGTGCTAAATCACACTCTAAAAGTAGAACGCTGTTATGATGATGAACACATTGTGGTGAACAGGACTGCTGAATCTTATCTTGAAAATGTTTGCCTCTTGCAACATAAACATAAACAGACAAGCATCTCATCAGAAGTGAGAATGTACTTCAAGGACATGTTTGCAAATTGTGCGCTTCTTGAGCATATTGTCCGCACCTGGGGATGAGTGCAGGAAGTGATGCGTGGCTCCCGGGGGAGTTGAAGGATGTCAGCTTTGACTCGGGGACATGAGGATGAGCCATTATTCACAATCAGAGGCCAGAAGCGAGCAGTTTGAGGACAGGTCTGAGCTCTATAATGAAAAGCACATGTGCTTCACAAGACTCTCTGGCTCTTCCCAGCTCATCTGCCTGGCCCACACCCTTCATTCTCTCTGTGTTCAACCCTCGCTTCCTTTTAAGTCTGATACAAACTGGCTCCTCTCACTGAGACAACATAAAAAAGCATGTGGAAAGCAAAACCTGACATACTTTCTTAGGGCTGTGCTGCTCTGGTTTCTTTACAGATCAAAACAAAGTCTGCGCTTGAGATCAGGTAACTAAATAAAATGCAGCTGCCTGTTTAGCCATCGCAAAATGAATCCAATATATTCAATGTGAAAAGCCTTGTGAGTCATCTTTCCTCATCACCTTCAATCTTGGCACGGTGTTTATGTCACCCATCTCACGCACACGTTAAACAATGAAAAATGTTCTCGTCTTATGACAAACAAGCTAACTGTTTGTTACAAAAAGCTGCCACAACATTTGTGTAAAATAGGTTTTTATGTGTTGTTGGCAGAAGCAAGCCATGCAGAATCCACCTTTGCTTCAGGCCCTGGGACTAGCGGATGGTTTCCAGAAGTCCTCCCCAAAATTAACAGCTCATCACGGTGATGATGACAGGCCTCAAAATTAGCTCTGCTTTACAAGGCCTCGCATGAGCCAAGCTCATGACTCACATCGCTCGTTTTGGTTTAATTACACACCAGGTATCTTTTTGCAGTCGAGGTGTTCATTGGTTCATAGGCTGGTTTACATATTTTTTAACACTGGCTGCGATGGTTTATAAGTGATTTTTGGATTTACTTTTGTACAAGACGACATGGGTTCACTAGAAATTATAAACCATGGTTTTGTACTATCGGGAATCTGAATCATATACACAAACTTTGCCTTTTAATTGTAATTACAATGACATTTTAAAATGGTTATGATGATTATGACAGTACAGCAGATGACTAGGAGTTTTTCAAATTGTTTGAAAATGCTATGAAGTTAAGTTTCACTAAAATAAATCTCATTAAATTTGAGCTATAAGTAAATATTTCAAATGTATAGTCATTTTTGAGCCATAAAAAAGAAAGAAAATAAGAAAAACATTCACAGCTAGTTCCTGTAACTTTTTAGTGCTTTGTTTGTGAAGGGTTGGATAGAAGATCTGGAAAGGTTGTGAACAGTTGTGAGTTGGACATTTAGAAATAGAATTTGATTGTATATATATATAAAACTGAGGGATAGATACCTAACAACCAATCAAAGCCACAAACTGTGGTTTCTATCGCAACCCTAACCCTTTCTTTGGAAGGGGGCTGCAAATAAGAACAATGACTGCTTTATTATTTATGCTACTGCACTTGTGTTAGTAAATAATATATTCTAATACTGCAGTCATAACTATAGTGTCAGATAACTATGATCCATTAAGAATATGTAGAGTTTTTTGTTTTAGTTTGGGAACATGCAAAATCTGAACAATGGAGTTATATTACAGTACCTTGCATTCAAATACTAAACTAGATCATGACTGAATAAACGAACACACAAGTGGCATGGAGTGTGTGATGCTGGGTGGTCAGTGAATAAACAGCTAATCAAATCCTTTGCAAATCTGTGTGTCTCTCTGCAGAACTCTGCTGGCACAGATCGTGCACGGCCTAAATGAAACACAAGAACACACAGCCACAAGCCATTCTGAATTTAGCAAACTGAACTGCATGGATCAAGCCTACTCAAGCCGATCTAATCTCAAATATGTTCATTCATCTTATCTGTGCGCTGCGTTCATGCTAGCTCGTGTGTTGTGCAGCAGCTAGCTGCGAAGCCTGGGGTCTGAACGCATCTGCTTCCCCTCAGAACTGCTGAGTATTTTTACCTCAAAGATGAAAAGCGAAAGATTAGACAATTACCTTCTGCTTCGCTCCAACATTCACAGCCAAAGACAACTTCCACTGCAAAATCTGATCTTGGGGAGTTTATAAGCTCTTTCAAAGTGAAAAGGTCTTTCTTAGAGGAGCCAGCGAGCTGGTCCAAAGTTTATCGAGCCTGGCTACATTTGTTTAATTTCTTATCTCTCCAAACATGTCGCTGGAATCCACACAGCTTTAGGAAATTTAATTATACCTGAACGGTGCTAATGCACCAATGGTGCTTGGTTTGACAGAGAAAGCAACAATATTTATATTGCGGTATCAGAATGGGTCCAGTTGCACTTGGTAGGCGCCAAGATTTCCACTTATTGTATTGCCTGTGTTCCAATAACACATTCAGCGCCGCTGCCCCATTGTTTGAGTAGCACTGATGTAAGTTTACACTCTTTAAATCAGCTCATGGACAAGTGTGCTGGGATGAAAACGATCAGGTCACCCACTCATTTCACAGAAAAATATTATTCTGTAGCAAAACCAACTGGAAATTGGAGAACTGTGGCAATGGGATTATAGTTGCAATCATTTGCAATCTTTAGGATTAGGGTTAGGTAACTCTAACATTTTAAAAAAATATATATCAAGGTATGACCATGAAGAGTTCTTACCAGCTCCATAACCTCCAGCTCCTAAAGCTCCTGTCCCAGCAGCACCTCCGTATCCTCCTGCTGAACAAGAGATCACTTCATTCGCATGCTTATAACATGCTTGAGCAGCACACATAACACATAACAGCTTCCTCACAGCACTTGCACCTGGCGAGATGTGACTTCTCCGACAGCCAACACAAGTGGACTTTGACTATTATGGCAGTTTTAGAAAATAACAATGGCTCACTCTTACTGACACAGCCTGCCAGTTCCAACACATGGTACTTAACTATGGATCCCAAGAAAGAAGAGGATAACTTTACAGGACTTTCATAGATTGGACTTGAAAAATTACGAGCTATGGAACATTTGTACCATTTGTAGTGTTAAATCTAAAACAACTTGCCCCCAACACTCAACAAGAACAAAGCAATTGAACAGTTCATCATCGACTCCTTAATATAGATATGTCCATTTGCTTTTACAGAGAATTGTAATTTACAAAACAGAACTCCGAAAAACCACATCCTAATTTAAGTGGGGTTGGAACAAGACTTCAGCCAAACGCTTTGATGAATCTGGCTGATTGATCACTGAGCTGTTTGAATGGTTGATTGAATGAATGAACAGGTGAGTAAAGGAGCAGATGATAAAATGAGTCCATGAGGTCTGAAGGATGGAACAATACATGATTTCTGGTTTCAGTGGTCTCAAATCACTTCTAGAGTGTTTATAGTCAAAGCAAAATGATCTTACCTGCTGCTTTTGCTGCTTTGTATTGGGACGTCCCAGCACCTGCTGAAACCAGTATGAGTTAGAGCACCGTCAGCGCAGATGAGTTCACATCTTTTCAAGTGTAAGATGAAGATGGCTCAGCTTTACTCTCAGACACCACAAAGCGTGTGAGATGCATCTAGTCTTTGGAAAACCTTCACAAGTTTTATTTGAGACTGCTAGGAGCTAATAAACCAGATATATTCATTTTCAAGCATGCATAGCGTGAGTCAGATCAGATGTTCATATGTGAAATCCATTCTGTGAGTTCTGATTGAAACCAACCCATCAACCAGTGTCATTTCTGTTATACCTGGGTAAAATCCAGCACCTGGTAGCAATCCAGCACCTCCTGGTCCTGCTCCAGCAGAACCCGGTGGCACATACACTCCTGAAACAGAAAAACACAAATCGTCAGGATCTGTCTTTCATCATTTTCAACCCTGACCCTAAAAGACATGCAAGGAGAAGAACTGAGACAAAAGCTGTGTCTCTGAGGAAATCCGATTCATCAAACACTGAAGACCTTGAAAAGCAGTTCTCTGGACATCTAGCGGAAGTCAGTTACTCTTCACGAGTTCAGGAATCGCACGCAGCTTTCGAGCGAAGTCTTTGATATGAAGAATTAGTAATTCTTGCGCTGAGGATGGATATAACTGTAGCTCAAGCCTTATAAACTAGCTAAATGTTTTGCGTTTGTGTGCAATATCAGGATCATTAGACAATTAGACAACAAGCTAGAGAGGAGGAGAAATGCTAAGAGCAAATCAAGTGCTTCTTGATTGAGGTTCATGATGGAACTGCATCTCGACAATAACAAATACAGACTTCACCTGCAAATACGTGCGTTTGTATGCACAGTTCACTGTATGTATTCACTGTTGCAAAATCATGGCTGTTTGTTTGTTTCAGAGAGGCACTACAATATTTCCACGCATTCTTTGACAGAGTATACCATGATAGACCAGGGGTGAGTTTCCCAAAAGCAACAACGGATGCAAGCTCTGTCATTACCAATAGAGTTCAATGGAACTAACGATCAAAGTTAGCTAACGATGCTTTTGAGAAACGTACCCCTGTATGGTAAATTGGGCTGGAGTAAGGCTCACAATGGGTGGGCCGGTGGATCCAATGCTTTTCAACTGCTAACAGCCTCCCAAGAGGTCTTGTTATTCCAGACATCAATTATGAAGTTACATTTGAAGTTACATGAGAATGTGAACAGACCCTGCAATAACAAAGATTTTTAGTAGCTTTTACACATTTCTTGGAGGCCATTTAATGTGCCCGAGCTTCTTTGGTGTTTATTAGCAGAAATGTAGTAAGCATGGTCTTTTATTATGCAGATGCACGAATGCCCTGTCATTGTTGAGTAAAGAACTTTACATGCTTTGTTTTCATTTTTATTATAATTTTGTGGACAGCAAAAAAAGCCACTCAAGAGCGCTGTTGTCTTGTGAAAGAGAAAGCCACACATGGGAAGAATCACTCACAGTCTGCAGATCAGGTGCTGAGATTAAAACTACAAAAGCAAGCTGTGAACTGCCCTGGCATTGACTTGCTGATGAGGCAGTGAAGGAATGGAACAAAGATCTTTAATAATCCAGTGGAAAGTTTACATATACTGTCATCTTGCCAAAACCTTTACACGCTTTGCAAGGACAGAACATTATCTCACAGCTTCAAAACATGATTAGGGGTGACAAAAATGTTTAGTCTGAGGCAGGCTACACTTTTGCTGTTGGAAAGAAAAAAAACTTCAGCTTCAAGCTTTTCATATGCCTTCAAGAATCTTACAGAAAACTGTTGTATTTTTTTGTGACTTTCTACTGAAATCAGTAACATTAAACTAAACGTTATCACATTACGGGGAAGACTTCACTATATTGTGTGCAACATAATGTAATAGGCATTTTTTGAATGTTTGGCATCTGCAATCAGTAAATCAATCAACAACTGTACACGTGATGACAAGAAATTCATGCATTTACTGTGCTAGCATAACATCAATCTAGGTCTGTAGAGATAGCAAATAAATAATGGACATTTTCAATTATTGTTACTGTATATCAATTTTCCTGAAATTTTTAGATAAATGAAAATGCAATGAAAAAAGTTCAGTAAATTATAGAATTTTCCATTCGAAACATAATAAAATAACATTTATATATAAATGAATTCATTTTTATTAAGTTTTTAAAGACTTAGTATGCTGTTAATTATTTATACAGTAGTCTGTGATATTTAATCAATTTTACAGGGATGATGTTGCTGTTTTAAGTTGTGTAAAGCCATCTGAAGAACTGAAGCACACACATGGCATGGCCCTTTTAGTGCGGTGGAATATTTGATACTGATCTCTACCAAAAACATAACCACCTTTCAGTTTCAGTGGAAGCTCCGCCCTCTGAACACACTCTGGACAGGAAGTGGAAACCGTGTCACAGTCTCATATCAGCATCAAACAGAGGATTTCCTGTCTCTGAGTGAGTGGTGAGAGCAGAGTTTGTTTTAGGATCCCTGACTGCAACAAGCTGCTAGTGTCCTCGTTGACCTTTAGAGATTTACAGCAGCACTGGATATGCTTTAAGTACACTGTTTAAATGTACTTCTTGCTGATAAACTAAAGATGTAGACAAGCGCAGCTCATATTTTCCACTTTCTCAAGAGCTTAAATCAATCCAGTAACTCCTAACATTTAGTCAGTCGTGCTTTGCTTTCATCCAACAGTTAATGACTTTAGCCCTACCTATTGCATTCAGGATTCTCATGCAGCTGAACAAAAAGCTATTATGAGTGCTTGTACACATCTGAGCTGCCAGTAGATGTAGAAGTTGGCAGTTTTGTGTTTTAAGAAAAAAAAAAAGCGGGATAGTTATGACTGCAGTCATTGTCCAATGCAACTGCTATTTTGCCTTTTAATTAAGGCCCTTCATAAAGGCACCGATTTATTAAGGAATTTCTGATGAAGCGTTATGATTTTTGGAACACCTAAATCATTTTAATAACGTAATTTGCAAGATTATAAATTAATAACTGTAATAAAGCTTTGAATGGAGGTGTAATTGACGCACAGGGAATCATTAGGGCTGTTTTGGTGACTTGATTTGCAAATAAATGACTGGTATTAAATTTACACGTTCTCTATGTGGGACGTCTTGATTCCCATCCAGCTCACGGCTAATTAACACATTAATGACTCAGAGCACCTCACTTCATTGCAGATGATGGACAGTTTCAGCTTGCAGTGTTGTTGAAACATATTTGTTGATGAGAATTTTTCTTCTATGGATTGATGCTGAAAAACTGTAAGACCAATTAAAAGAATAGTTATGAATTTTGTGACATCATTGCAGTTGTGCAAGCAATCAATCATGCTTTATTTAAATTTGGTACTGCATAAAATATGATATCTGTCATTGTCATTTGGGATAACAAGCTTTGGAAAAGTGTCTGCAAAATGACTAAATATAAATGACGGAATTCAAACACTAGCATGAAAAGTACATAGTGACACAATAAACACTTTTATTAAACTGACTGCATGCAGCATTCACTAGGAACAATCAATACATTTGATCATTAAATATATATATATATATACATATACACTGTATATCAAATGATTTAGTAAACAAAATCAAAACTTTAGATTGGTCATTTAAGTAAATCCAGTATAAGATGCAAACTTCTGTAAGCCTGATATTTTAAAGATTTATTTTAATCAATTGTATTATTATTTTTTTTTAATCATTAATGTACTAATTGTGTAGCTTCGTTTTCATATACATACAAAATGTTGCACACAAGGACTGCAGGCTTTGCTGAGCATGTGGTAGGTAAGCCTACATTTTGTCACATCTTGACACTAGATTCCTATCTTGAAGAAAATAGAAAGGAGGATGATGAACAGCTGAAGGATGTGAGCCTGAGAATTATAAAAGTAAATCTCTATGATGGGAAACACCCTTCCCTGCTTTTCTTCTCCTGGCCGAGCTGCAGTGCAGAGACAGCGTTAACTTTGAGGAATGCAAAGGCAAATAAACACATGATGAACAGACTGTCCTACATTCTTTAAGATTGAAGCTTAAAGTCAAGATGGAAGTCTGATTTGTCTCTATTCTCCCTTGGCTGAGAAGGTAAACGATACAGACAGAGATAAGCGCTCCCTTTTCTTTTTCCAAATATCAGCACAAGCCTCCCCCAGAAAGATCTCATCCAGTAAGATTAGAAGGGCTTGAATTCTGTTAACAGCATTAGCAGAAGGCTATGAAATGCCCTGTTCATTACAGCGAGCTGGACGAACCGACAGAAGCACATGTCGCTCGCATTGCTGTAATAAGAATGGATTTAGCATTAGACATGCTTTACATGTTTCTCATGGAAGGGAAACACCACAGGTTCCACAGCTAACGTGAAGCTTGAGCTGATAATCCTTCCAACCTTTCTGACCAAAGCCCTAATCATAACAATGAGGAATAGTGAAAGAAAGATGCTTGTTTTGTTCCTGGCTAAATATTATATTTATACATGCAAATGGAAAATAAAATAAATTAAAATATATTAAAGCCCTCCTTTAATATACAGTGGATATGGAAAGTATTCAGACCCCCTTAAAATTTTCACTCTTTGTTATATTGCAAAAATCATTTAAGTTAATTTTCTTTCCTCATTAATGTACACACAGCACCCCATATTGACTGAAAAACACAGAATTGTTGACATTTTTGCAGATTTATTCTAAAAAAAACCTGAAATATCACATGGTGCATGGTATCACATGAGAGGTCAAAGGAACTGCCTGAAGAGCTCAGAGAGAGAATTATTGCAATGCACAGATCTAGCCAAGGTTACAAAAATATTTCTGCTGCACTTAAGGTTCCTAAGAGCACAGTGGCCTCCATAATCCTTAAATGGAAGACGTTAAGGACGACCAGAACCCTTCCTAGAGCTGGCTGTCCGACCAAACTGAGCTATCGGGGGAGAAGAGCCTTGGTGAGAGAGGTAAAGAAGAACCCAAAGATCACTGTGGCTGAGCTCCAGAGATGCAGTCGGGAGATGGGAGAAAGTTAACCATCACTGCAGTCCTCCACCAGTCGGGGCTTTATGGTAGAGTGACCTGACGGAAGCCTCTCCTCACTGCAAGACACATGAAAGCCTGCATGGAGTTGCTAAAAAAACACCTGAAGGACTCCAAGATGGTGAGAAATAAGACCAAGATGAGACCAATGATGAGACGAAGATAGAACTTTTTGGCCTTAATTCTAAGCGGTATGTGTGGAGAAAACCAGGCACTGGTCATCACTTGTCCAATACAGTCCCACCAGTGAAGTATGGTGGTGGCAGCATCATGCTGTGGGGGTGTTTTTCAGCTGCAGGGACAGGACGACAACGATATCCTGGACCAAAACCTTCTCCAGAGTGCTCAAGACCTCAGACTGGGCCGAAGGTTTCCCTTCCAAAAAGACAATGACCCTAAACACACAGCTATAATAACTTTCTTTATAAAGTTGTTGGCTTCACAACAACTCCATGACTGTTCTTGAATGGCCCAGCAAGAGCCCTCACTTAAACATTAGTGAGGAAAAAAAGAACTTTTCTTTATAGAAAAAAAAACGTACTGTTCCCAGGATTTTAGACGAAGAGAATACAACAAAATGACTCATACTAAACAATACTTACCGTTAAACCGATACCGATGAAAATGCAGATCATTCCTACTGTAATGTAGGCACAGCAGCGTCTTCTGGGTAGAGCACTGCCTACAGATGATCTGAAGACAAAGATAGAACATGTGCTTAGCGCTAGTGCTGCTTTAAACAGACCACAAACCTTTCAAATGACCACACACCTAATGTAGTGGTTTTAACGGGCTGCTTCAGTCTCAGGACAGAGGTATAATGGTTTTATAGCATGAATTAGTCAGTGCTTGCATTACCACTCCACAAAGGAAAAGTATTTTGGATAATGGAGTTTAATGGCTACTACACAGAAAAACAAATATCCAAACTTGACCGAGGGCCTCGTTTATAAAATGTCGCACAGAAACCATTCTAAATTTGATCTTAAAATTATCTTTCAAACACAGAAAATGCACACCTCTCTT
Source organism: Enteromius viviparus (assembly GCA_032353835.1). Lineage (NCBI taxonomy): Eukaryota > Metazoa > Chordata > Actinopteri > Cypriniformes > Cyprinidae > Enteromius > Enteromius viviparus. The sequence goes on from JAUCNO010000191.1 coordinate 15,706,480, forward strand.
TTAGACACAAAATCTCGAAATGAATGCTTTCAGGTTTCTTCCTTGTAAACGACTCATAATTAATGTCATTAATATATAAAAGATCACCAGTCTTGGTGCTGTACTCTATAATAAAAATGCACTAAGCTCTTTTCCACATGGATTTTCTGTACATAACAGAAAATATGATGCATATTTTAAAAATACACCACAACAACCATTAAAGAGATAGTTCACCTAAAAAATATAATTTGTCATAATTTACTCATTCTCAAGTTGTTTCAACTCTGTGTAAGTGTACAGTAGCTCTTCTGTTGAACACACACAAACAAATTTGATGGTGCCCATTGACTTCCATAGTATTTTTCTATACTGTGGAACTCATTGGGGACCATCAACTGTTTGTTTACCCATATTCTTCAAAAACTCTTCTTTTGAGTTCAACAGAAAAAAAGAAATTCATACCGGTTTGAAAAAATCTTGACATCATTTTTATTTTTGGGATGAACTATCCCTTTAAGCTCCTTTGTAACTAGCTTCATTTATAATAGGCTAAATAAACAAAATTAAACTTCAACTAATTAAACGTTTTTAGTAATATTTTCAGTGAACATTCTGCTTTTATATTATAGATAATATAGCTTTTTGTGTAAAAATTAAGTTGTAAAAAAGATACTAAAATATTTGAAGTACGATATTGGCCTAAAGAAAATATACAGATTAAATATGGTATAATCTTTATAATAAATGTTTTTACTTTCTTCAGAAGACAAACATTTAGAGGTCTTTTTTAAGAACTTAACCTAAATATAATTAAACTAATTCATTTGGCTTATCAAATTTTGTTTTAATAGTATTTTTAGTACCCCCCCAGTGTATCAGATTTTTAAGATCCCTTTTTCAGCACAGAGCCCACGGCTGACAGCCCTTTTGTAGTCACATGGTCTGCTCTTTTTCCAGTTTGAGGACCATTAAGTCTCACCATGACCCTTCACATGCCTCTCATGTGATGGGATTTTCAAACATTCTTTCCTCAAACATTCATTCATTCTTCAAATCAGATAGCTTAAGGTGCTTCATTTCTATTCCTCTGCTGTTTGTATCTCCTTCTCTGGCTCTTCCAGCTCTCTTGTGCTTTGCTTTGGGAGGCTCAGCTCCATTCATGTGCGCTGCGACATCTGTTGTCATAACTCTCCCTCACAGCGTCACTAACGTGCAGGACTCGTGTTTCAGTATGTCAGCATGATACGCTCGCTGTCTCAGGTGACTGGCAGGACTTGCATCACATTGCCTGCTTCTCTAACTGGAACTCGCCAGCGTTTATTTACTTTCACTTCTACAAACTGGCCATTACAAACTCAAGCCCGACCTCTGTAACAAGTAACGCACATCACACACTGAGATTTACGACATTTCTCCAGAGAACGACACATCGCTGCTGGAGTATTGCCACAGACATCACATTTTTGACGTATGAATATAATGACAAACGATGGCAACTCACATTTTTTTGCAATGCGGGCACTTGGCCAGCGTATTGAATCGAAGCTCCATCCACTGCAAAAACAAGAAGAGTTGAGAAAGAGGTCACTCTACAGTAAGCAAACATACAGTAGGAGAAATCACTGAAAACATTGACATCAAACTTGATTCCAGCAGTCAGTGCATAACATTCAATATTAGTTTACATGGCTCAAATAACTAACAAATCTTTTGGAGAGGATTTCAGTGCATACATTGTATGTAGAAAGGAATATATTAGGAGAATTAGAGGATTTAACCCAAAACAAAAGCTAAAAGCAGTTAAAATTTTACTTTTTAAAAAGATTGAAGATCTCACAAAACAAACAAACAAAGAAAAAAACACACATGTTAAGCTAATTTTTCTGTTGCTGCGTCTTGCCTCTGTAGGCTACAAGAAGTTATGATCATTTGAGTCACAGGGCTCCAGACAAAAAATATCTCAGTAACATGACATTTTTGAGCCACAGAAAAGCTTAGTACAGATGATTGTATAGAAGTTTGTTGAGTTCAAAGCATCTTACTTTACTTATTAACAGTAAGTATTAATCTTTTGTTCATGGACATCATGACTTGCGATGGATTCTTTGTTGAGTTGAAACAAAGGTTGAAAAACCTGACATAACTTAAAAAAATATGTACAATACTTTGTTATATTTTAATTATTGTCATGTAAAAAAATGAAATGATAAAATGTATTCCATGATTTTATTTTATCTTTTGCTCACCAGGCCTGCATTTATTTGATCCTAAATACAGCATTTTTACTATTTAAAAATTGTTTTCTATCTGAATACATTTTGAGATAGAATTTATTTCTGTGTTTTCAGCATCATTTCTCCAGTCTTCAGTGTCACATGATCCTCCAGAAATAATCTAATGTGCTGATTTGCTGCTCAAGTTTATTTTAAAATCATTACTATTATTATCAATATTTAAAA